>JAPYZB010002794.1:0-11336 GCA_030522745.1 Eupelmus kiefferi
TCGGCAGTTTCAAAAAATGAAAAGAAATGTGCAAGTTTTCAGTTCTATTTGGACTCTCTCATATGTCACTTCGAATCTATATTTTTTATCTTTCTTTGTATGTCATATCCAATAATCTTTGGTTCACTTATATATTTATATTGAATAGAAAATAATTGAAGATGTGGTTGACTACGAATTGATGATGCATCAAACCAGTCATATAGTATCAATACAGCTCACAAATAGTTACAACGATTTTTATAAGAATCTTCAGTTTCGCTTTTACAAGTCTAATTATTTTCAATTTTAAATTTTGTCTAAAAGAAAGTAAAAAGTTTCTCTGTTTTAGCGAAATTTTTGGGATATTCTCAAAAATATTCTTATTTGATCAAATATAAAGCGCGTAAATAAACTATACTCGTAACTAATAAATTCACTCTTTCGTAAGACAACCGTGCAAAATTATTTTACAAAAAAAAAGAAAAGAAAAATCATTATAAATAAAAATGTACACTTAAATCTAATTATTTTTAAAATATACCATTGAATTATTTTTACTATAAATTAAAGGGAACTGAAAGAGCCGAGCAAATATTTCTACAAAATATTAAAGGTGTACCCAAAAATTATGTCATAAACATTAATTAGGTCGGTAGGGAATTTTTTTTAAATTTCATGTTTTACAAGAAGCTAGCGTTTTTCACTTTTCAGAAAAGTTCCATTAATTTTGTTAAAAATCATTATTGCAGAAAAATATAAATTTCACTATCTGAGCTTACTGACATTTTAACATGAATTATTTTTTTAACAAAGTCAATGAAACTTTTTTGAATAATGGACGACGTCAGTTTCTAATACGATATACAATCTTAAGAAAATAATATTTTTCAACTGATTTAATTAACGTTCAAGATATAACTATATTGGATACCATTTAATATTCCATGTAGATTTCTACCTCAACCTTTCACGTGGCTTTAACTTAATAATTCATACAACTAATACATTAATAAACTTACGATTCAAAACCACCCGTCATTCTTATTCAAATCGCTACACATCGAAGAAAAATAAAATCTCCAAAACAATCCAGATATCGATTACAAAAAAGAAGCATCGAGCACGAAGACACAAAGAGCGTCCGAAAAGACTAGTTCCTAAATAAAAAATCTCGAAACTTGACGTCCCGAAGAACGAGTAGCTCCCTGGCAAGCAATGTAACTCGAAAGCTAGAAGCCCAGATTGTCGAATCCCAATTGAAATTCAGACGGCGTGCTTTCTCGCTCGAGCGGCTACACGAGAAGAGGCGCGAAAATGGAGAACAAGTGGCTGACGGGGTGAAAATGACTTGGATGCAAAAAGTCACGAATCGGTCGAGTGGCCCAGGCTGCTGTCACGGCCCGTGTGAGTTGAATGAAATCGGCGAGATGAGGAAAAGAAAGAGTGGAAATAAGGCCGGGAAAAGAGGCCGGGAAAAGAGGCCGGGAAAAGAGGCGTTGTTTAGACGCCTCTGTTTCGGATGCGCTTAGTAGTTGCAAATTTTAGATTTTGTTTTGTTAGAAGTTAACTTTTTAAGGCGTTAAGTATGTGAAAATTTTAAAGCATGTTTTTATGCCGTTTATTATTAAATCGAGCTCTAACGGCGTAGTTACGTAAACGTGTCTCGTATGTTTGTATGCATAATTAATGTTTGCACCAACCAACATATATGAAACGCAGTGTAGATTCACCTTTAAATACATGACCCACGAAGTTAATGAACCTTTTAAAAGAATGAGAGCACACAGAAAGCTGCTAGTTCTCCACGTAAAGAACTCGGCACGTGTTGAATCTTTATTCAAAATTTGTCACTATGTAAGCTGCATTCTGCGCAAACACGAAAGTAAATAATTAAGAAAAGTATTAAAAAAATTTACATGAACTAGGAAATATAATAAGTTTTAAAGTTCTTTTCAGTAATCAGCTTTATAATAAAGTTTAAATGAATAGAAGTTAAGACACCGAAAATAAAATTATTAAAAAATAAAACTTAAATTTAAAAACATTAATCAATTGCAGAAACTGTGAAAATAAAAAAAAATTAGTTGATATAAAAAAAGAGGTGAGAAAATACTAAGAGAAAATATTAAAACTAAATCTGAAGGAAAAAAATTTTTTTTTAAAGTTAGCAAGATGAAGGAAATTGAAATTTTTTAACACAGATCATAAAATGTATGAAAAAATTAATCAACGTTTAATATTGTCGGGAAAATTAATTATAAGATCGTTGAATGAAAACTGCATTAAATTACTAAAAATTATGTTAGAATAATTATTAAACTAGTAATATGCTGGTCGAATAAAAATTGTTAAAATAATAGTTTTTACTAAGTTTATGATTGATAATAATGATTTAAATAATTCAATTATTATTGTTAAAACTATATTTTTAGCAGTATGAAAGTATTTTGATTATTTTGTAATATATAATGCAATTTTTAATAAAGAAAATCTCAATTATAGAATAAAAAATATTAAATTCATTAATACTGATAGCTATGTGGTGTATTCAGGTAACATTTAATTTTATAAAGAACAAATATTTCTAGATAAATATTATCAATTATACTTTCACTTAAAAAAATCAACAGGCGCGATATTTACCCACAGGTACAATAGCTTTACAATAACTAATTACAAAGCAAGTGATTGATATTTAATTGATAATTAATAATTTAAAGTTAATGAAAACTCAAAACTAATATACGGCCACAGCATTTCTCAAAAATTCTGAAACAAGAATCCATCAATAACATCTCAGCTACATTTTTACTTACAATCCAATCCTCGACTTCAACCAGTCTCAACTCATTAAAAAAACTGTCACCGCGCACTTCTGCTCCCCAGATCCGGCCGTGGAACGCGGAAAACACAAGGCACCGCCGGCACGGCCAGTACTACGAGGTGGCCTGGCGCAGTGCCCTGAACAGCGGGGCCGGCCTAATCTCCATCACCTCGTTCAACGAGTGGCACGAGGGCACGCAGATCGAGCCGGCCAAGCCAGCCAGCAACAAGGAGTTCACCTACCTCGACTACGAGCCCGAGGGCCCGGACTTCTATCTCAACCTGACCAAGTGGTGGGTCCAGCAGTTCGCTGATAAGCTCGGCAATGCCGGCTCTGCGCTCAGCTAATTTCGTTAATCTCGTGCAGCAAAGCGCAGCGTCGTTTCGTTTTGTTATAATTGCGTTTTTTTTTTGTGTAGAGCAGTCTGAGCTTACGGCTCTTTTCGACCAATTTTTTTTGTAAAGTTTTGAGTAGGTGATCGGTTTTACGGAAAATTTTACAGGAGCGTGATTAATTTTATTTTAGAGTCGTGATAGTTTCTAAGGTTTTATTATCGTTCGAAGGACTTTTGATTTCGAATTTGCTCAGCTGTGTCGTGAGGATGTGATTTTTATTGATTTTTTTCATATGTATATTTTTATATATGTTTGTCAATAAGCCTTTGATTTCGAACTGATGAATCGTATACTGTGTTGCATTGCGGATCAAATTATTTACTTTTAGTAAATATTTCAGATTTTTTATTTATTAATTTTTTTGTCAATAATTTTGTTTATTTATACATAATTACATGTTAATATAAATATTCAAATAGAATTTAATTTTCTATGATTTTCTATTTAGATATTTTTGTTTTACATTATTTGTTTGTTATAATGTTTGTTATAAATTTTAATTTATTTATTAATTTAAAAAGCTTGAATCTTGTAAAGTGTTTTAATGACTTCTACTTAGGTTAAATTTTATAACTTAATATTATCTTTTTTTGTTTTTAATATTTCAGCTACAATTTAAATAGAAATTATTAATTCACTTCAGTTACTTATAATTCAGTATCTTCTTGCAGCATTACAATAAGCAATTTTTTCGTTGCAATTAAATAGATTTATGAGTATACGCTCCGCAGTGCAATAATAAGAATTTTCCTATGTATTTATAGATTTTCGTAATGATTTGTGATTAATACGAATAATATTGTTAAAAATGATTTTACTATTACTTTTAAACGACTAAGTAATTTAAGCTATTTTTTATATACTTAAATTTCTAAGTTAGATGATTCTTGTAATAAAACAAACATAAAAGAAGAAAGTCACGCAATCGAAACGTTTGCAATAGTGACGAAGGCGAGCAGTAATAATTAATGGATTGCATTAATTGCATTGGGAGAAAAAATTGGATTGGTTGACTGAAAAGGACTTTCGATTGTTATACAATTCTAAATACCTACAGTATTTCCTGCCTAATAATACAAATAATTCAAAAGTTTACAAATGAAAATTTAAGACCATTGATAACTTAAATTTTGAACAAACTTATTAAAATTAATCTTTACCAATTTTGAAGACTTTCACTTTGCCGTTTTTTGAGCAAAGTTTATCTCCGATAGATTTAATAGTTATCAAAGCCAAATACCAGTTACAGTTCAAGCCACTTTCCACTGCAATTTTGAACTTTTACAAGCACCCACAAAAATGTTACCAAGTTACTTTGCACAATTGTTCACTGTTACTACTTATAAAGTTTCAAATTTCAATTTTATTCCTATAAATATCAGGACAAAATGACTTTAGCATTTACTATAATAAAAGAAGATATAAGCGAAAAGAGTTAGTTCCAAATTGACAAAAAAGTAAACGAGTCTTTCAAGCAAATCATTCATCTTAAAAAGAAAAGCATTAACGAGAGAACTATAAAAGACGTAGTCGACTGAGCTAATTTTTTTCTCAATTGTCATTTATCATTGCCATCATCAAGAGAAAAACATTTTTCGCCACTATTCGCAGTTTTGATGCTCTTCTTTGCGACTAGAATTTTGATATAGATGCGGGACAAACGAACGCGTTTTGTTCATCGATCCAGGTTTAAGTTATTGATGAAGATGAGACTTGTATAAGCTTTAAGAATCGACAAAGATTTTAAAAAGGCCTACAGTGCTAGGCTTTTGACATTTTTAGTATATAAGTTAAACGAATTTTTCGTGGCATTGGTCATAGCGCAAAGATTTCAATTCATATTTATTTTTATGAAAAGTTTTTTTCTCACATACAAAATAAATAAAACTATTAAATATGAACATTTTTTGATAATATACGGTGTATTAAAAATTATTCTTAATTACTTTTTAAGTTTTAAAAAGTTCAATAACAAAAAATTGTTTAACTTTATATTATTAAAAAAATCTTAAAACAAAAATATTTAAAAAATATTGAAAAACTTGTTGGATTACTAATTAGAACGGAAAAATAAATCGTTAATATGAGCAGCGTCCGACCATAACCTGACCACTACTACTAGTTTTGTCTATAATAAAAAACCTGCCTTTCCGTTCTAATGAGTAAATTTCAATATTGATCGCTTCAATTTGTTTAACGAAAGATTTCATGCGCTTCATCAATATCACTAAATAATAGAGCGGAAGAGTTGAAAAAACGAAGAAGAAAAGAAATATGACTTTCGACCAAAGCTGAAACAATAATAGCGGTAAATTAATATGGCTTGTCAGAGTTGTACGGAGAGACTGAGAGAAGAAGAACAAAAAATAATAAGTGGCATACCATTTTAGGTGGTTGTACGTTTTATACTGCAAGTTACACCAAAAAATTCTTCATTATTTACTCTGAGTCATATTGATTGATTGGATTATTTGATATTTAACAGCGGTGCTATTATAATAATATTAAAAAAACTTATATGGTTACAAATATTAATATTATATTTTTTTAATATTGTAAATGATTTTTTTAAATTTAATTTACTACTGTACAGAATTTTTTTATGTTTATATATTTATTTAATAATTATTACTTTCGAAAGTTCCTCATTTTTCTGGTAAACAGATTTTTATTAATCCGTTATGCAATGATGTTATAAATCTTGCGTACATATCCTGTACTTTGGTGTAGCTTGCTCGAAGTAAATGTGTATTATACATAGACAATAACCAGCCCCTGTCCCATTTTTCACAGGGTAACCTTCCTGTATGCTCGGCGAAACTGAAGCGACGCAATAAAAAAGATTTGAGAGTCATTTCATCGATTCGAATCGAAAAGTCAGTAATGTAAAAGAACGTCGTATCGAAAAGGCGAAAAATAATGCACTGCACTTCGAGGTGTTTTGTCGATTTGATTCGTTATGACTTTCTCTTGCCTCAGAGCGTCGCTGTAAATTTTAAGGATGGGATAAAAAATTAACAGTTATTGCAACTTTTAAATTCAAGGTTAAAATATTAAAATTTTTCTTGAGCCTCAAATGAACGATGGCTATTATTCTTTGTTCGGTAATTGAAAATATTTGTCTAAATTATTTTTATTAATAAGAATGAGAAAAGAAAGAAAGGCTTAAATTTTTATATACAAAAAATTGCAATAACTGTTGTAATAAAAAATTTCGGCTGAGTAATTTAAAGTTTAAAAGTTATTGCTTTAATGAAAATATGGAGCGGCGAAAATCATTTACTCCACGATCAGAAGATTAGAAACTCATTTTTCGTATCTGAGTGTTTAGGTGTAATGGAAAATAAAAAGAAAAAAATTAGTGGAAGTCCGTCAAAACTGCCCAGCCACAGAATATCGACTCGACTTCACTCTTTTTTTTTTTAAATTGTAGCTGTAGATACGATGTAAGAGTTCATTAAGGTAGGCCTATACCGTAATGTTAAAAGCCAATTTTAAAGTAAATAATTATAGCATATATCAAAACTTAAGTTTGAATTTATTCTGACTGAAAAGTTAGGTTTTGAAAGCAAATCATAGTAATTGAAAAAGAAAGTAACGAAAGACTTTTTTAACTTATAAAATTGAAAATAAAAACGTTTAAATGATTGGGTATAGCTCTATCTTAAATAACAAGAACAGGTGCGCACAAAGTTGATTGACAAAGGGTGAAAATGCAGTAATAATTATAACATATCGATGAGTTGAAACGATTCTTCATAATATACTTTCGGGATTGTTCTGTTAAAGCAATATTTGCAGTGCCATTTTTCTAAAGAATACGATTGTAATATTACTTTATCCAGCTACTTCACGAAATTTATTGATTTGATCATAGTAAAATTAAAAATTTTTAATAAAGTATCGAAGAACCGTTTCGAAGAAATGAAATAAAGATACCAAAGCAAACTTGATCACTCGTGATTGTCATTCGCCATTGCAGAACTTTACATTTGTACAATACTCTTTGAACAACTATTCTGCATGCGCTACTCGAAAATATCGCTCGTTATCTATTATACATATCGTTCTCTGCATGAAAAAAAAAATTAAGATAAAAAGAGCGCAAAAGGAGAAAATGTAAGGGTATAAAGCATAAATAAGAGTATGTGTCGTTTTCGTATGTGCGCGCGTGCGTGAATGAATCGCGAATAAAATGTTAATTTTCCGTTCTTTTTCTCCAGCACACTAACGAGTGTGGCCGCTCTCTACCGGTTCACAAATTTTCCCTACTTTCTCGGATAACGCGTTGATGATTGCGTATACACCACTAGAGAGACATAAAGAAGATCGAAACGAGCGAGAACGGCAGAAGTAACGCAAAAGAAGTTTGAACAACCGCTTGAGCGTACTTTTCTCGAAATAATTTAACTGTAGAGGAAAAAAAATCTACCACTTCCATGATGTACTTTCTCTCGACACGAATATGCATTATATATAAGCATTTGTATACACGTATACACGCGAACGTAAAAGGATGAGGGGAGAGTCGAGAAAGGCTGCGAAAGAGATATCAAGTCGAGCGTGGAAGGCTTCACATCGAGGCGACGACTCGCACAGATCGCTAATTAAGGAAGGAAGAAAGTAGACTTACGAAAACAAAAGTGTAATGATGTCACTCGACGTTATGTAAACAGAATGAAAATGCAGAATATACGAAATAAAGTGATTATTAAACAAACTTTGTTTTTTTTTGTGCTGAAGTTAAAAGAGAAAGTGTATTGTTTAATCTTTTTTAGATTATTTAAATATTTTTCAATATGTTACTTCACAAAATTCTTTATATATAACAAATTTTTTCAAAAACTTTCTATTAAATATTTTTTCTATATATAATAAAATTTTATAAAGCTACTTATATAAGTTTGAAATGAAAAATTGCTAAATAAGCACAAGTTTACGAGAATGTAGAGCTACTTGACTACTATATGATTTCTTTTACACCCCGGCGAAAAAGGGGTCTTTTTCTCGATATCCAGGATAAAATTACTGCTCTATTTACCTGAGGAAAAAGGACTCAGTTTATAAGCGACAATATGTTTTCGGCTGAAAGCATGAAATGCACAGAGCGCTTTTTCCTCAGAAAAATACAGCGGTTTATTCTCAACTGATCCACACAGTTAAAAATTGTTCCTGTATATAAATAACGTAATAAATGCGTTAAAAATACGTTTTTTATGTGTAAAAATTTCGTATTTGAGCTAAAAGACGAAAAACTCATCGGCGAAAAATTATGTTTTTTTTGCGTAGTTGAATTAAAATACGAAAAATTTGCGTTTTTAAAAGCTCCGCGCAGAGCACATCACACCTCGCAAAGCACACCGTGCACGGCGCTTATGTAAACAGTCCCTTAGACGATTAGACGATAGTTTTACTTTAACCAAAGTTCCAACAAAATCCGTGAATCATAATCAATCTTGATTTTTTCTTTTAATTATGTTTGTTTTATCTGCACGCAAGCAAAAGTGCTCACCGAATTGCTATCAAACTGAAGTATTAAACTCCCAATCTGGGAGTTTAAAATTGCAATGCGACACCATGATGGAGTAATAAACATGGCCGAAACTAGCTATATCTTTATTATTAGTATTTAGGGTGGCACTGGCATCACACATAACTTTTATTTCTAAATGTTGTAGTTAATCAACAATTAACTAATTTGAATCGTCGCGCCTTAATATCTTAACCGAGCCGAGTAGTTATCTCTTTACCCGCTATAGCAATTATATTATACAGTTTCCGTTTTCTCTGCCATTCGGTTGACCGACACGCGCTCAGCTACACTCACCTCTCTCTTTTACTCGTGTATAAGTAAGACTGAATAAATTATAATAAGAGTTAATTATATATTAGTCTACACCTTGTATTTGGCTCCCTTCCGAATTCACCAATACCACTAAATTAATAACCTTCTGACCTATCGTATTTCTTGATGTAATTGTGGCATCTGTATATATATAGAACAATATTTATTTCTTCTTCCAAATAATTTAATAACAATTTTTACACGAGCGCCCTTCTGCCCACGGTGGGCGTTTTTTTCCCAATAGAGATTAGAGATGAATAATAGTTCTTTATTTTCATTCTCGAATTTTCAAACTAAAGTTACAGTTGCAAAGCCTAACTCAACGTATATAAGCATATCAACGTTTATAAGTATATAAGCTGACTATAAGACTTTTAAAAGTTGGTCGGCAGTCTAGGAGTGTATGACTGCAAGGTGTGAATAGAGTTAGTTTAATAAAGTATTTTAAACAATATCGTAGTTTGTCACTCGCCTGTATGTACAAATATCCCACATTATAATCATTGAAATATTATTTGAAGATAAAAATTTACAAAATTATGCATAAGCCCATAAAATGAAGTTTAATTTTAAAATTTGTAACTAGTTATAATGGAAACAAACAATATAATACTATCAGAATCATCAGAATGTATCAAACAAGTATATAGTACAACAGACGTAAACAGTAAAAAATTTAACTTTACTTGGGAGATCAAGAATTTGACCAATTATGACTATTGGACACTATATTGCTATCCAAACGGACGTGATGAAAGTGTAAAAGATTATTTCTCTTTACTCCTTTGTAAGACAAAGGGAGACACGAGTGAAAAAAACGTAAATATTGTGGGAATGTGTGTAAGAATGAGAGACTGTCGGCAGACTATGGGGAAATCCCTTAGAGCGCCTGGCGTTTATGACCGACTGGTCGGCGCGTGCCTAAGTCGGTCCGCAGCAGTTGGAAAGGGCTGCTAGGAGAGCAGAGGCTCTGAGGATTCGCCGAACAATGGCAAACGAAGGAATGGCAACGAAGTTGCCGCAGGAGATCAGGAGGAGCTCAGACGGCAACTACAGGAAGCGGAGCAAGTTAGGAATCGGGCCGAGCAAGCATTATTTCAAATGCAAGCCCAGATTCAACAATTACAACAACAATTGTTGCAGCAGCAAAATCAGGGAAGGCCATTGCAGCAGCAACAAGAACACCAGCAGAATCAGCAGCAAGTAGTACAGCAGCCGCCGGGACAGCCACGTCAAAATGCGGCACCTCAGCAGCAACGACCGCCAACACCATCATTAGAAGATACTCAAAGATCGAGAGTATCTTATAGAGAAGAAGCAGAAGCGCTTGCCAAGTTTTCAGGGCAAGATGAAACTCTGCCAGTCGGCGTTTAGATTGCCAAAGTCGACGAGGAAGCCCTTATCAATCGGTGGATTGACAAGGAGGTGTATATTGCGGTCAAGCGGGCCTTAACAGGCGCATCTGAGAAGTGGATAGCGTCTCAGTGGAGAGTGCGCACCTGGGACGAGCTGCAGCACAGCTTACGGAGCGCTTTCGAGAACGAGGTAGACTTGCGCGTACGGTCGAGCTGCTCAGGAGAGAGCAGCCAGAGCGGGAGGAAACACTTTCACAGTACGCAATTCGTATGCGTGAACTGGGCTGCCAAGGAGGAGTACCAGAAAAACTCACGTTGAGATACATCGTAGATGGTATTCCAGGGGACGGACTCAACAAAGTAAGCTTATATGCTTGCAAAACTTTTGTGGAGCTAAAGGTGGCTCTGAATATTTATGAAACAGCTACACAGGTATAAGCTATGGCCACGGGGAGACCAATAGTAAGCGATCACTCCGAGGACCTAAGGACGTATAAAAGCCGGCGAATACAGTGAGGATGGAGCAGTTGGAACGATGGCACCGACAGCAGCACACAGAAAGGCAAACCGAGGTGGCCTAAAGGAGGCCCTCAGAAAAACGAACAAGGAGCTCGGTTCCTGCTTCTCCAAGGCGAAACAACAGCAGGCCTGGAAAAAGTATAAGAAGCTGAAATCGCTCCTACGAGCATACTTTCGCGGTAAAACGTAAATACCGTTAATTCAGCTGGATGACACCATCGAAGTCATCGACCCCGATGACGCTATACCAGGGCCAGCCAGCAACAACAACGGCAACGGCAAGGAAAGGATCTCGGCCGACGCACCCAACACCGCCAACCCAGATAACAACGCGAAGGCACAGCGCCAGCACAACGACAGCACGCGTGCTACACGAATGGCGGCACGGTGACGGTCAGGTGCAGCAGCGCAGAGAC
>JAPYZB010002795.1:0-11663 GCA_030522745.1 Eupelmus kiefferi
AATATTCCGTCAATCCATGGTATATAATAATGGATTTTATTATTTCCATGAGTTACACTGATATAGTTCGTTTGGGCATTTGCAACAACCAATCGGACCAAATGATATACTATATAATACACTAAAATCTATTTGTATAGTATGCGAACCATTTAGAATATTAGATATTAAAAAACATCAGCAGAAACCGTTATTATTTCATAAAATTTTCTTTATGCAAAAAGTATTCAAAATTTAAATTAACTTCTTTACCTGAAAAACATAAACATAAATTACATAAACTTAATCGAAAAACAAGTTCAAAAATATGATTCATCCCAAAATCGCGCATGACATTAATAACGCAAACTACCATACGTTCAGCCTCGAAAAATCATAAACAACCCCACCCTTACGTCGTTAAAAACTTCTCTAACCCACCCTCACCGCTCTCCTACCCCAGGGCAAAAATAAACTTTTGATTTCCCGTAAACGCAGCTGCGCATCACCTCCCTCTTATGCATACAAAGAGGCAGGCAAAACAAGCTCGCTAGGGCCCCGTGTCTCGCGGGTGTTATTCCATCGAGCTGGCGCGGCGACGGCGCGGTTATCGCACGAGGGACGCGGCCCTCCCTTTTCGCGCGTGCGGCGCGAGTGTCAAGCCTAGGAGAGATTTCATTCAATTTGAGCGTTCGGCTCTCGGGAGTATACACCGAGAGCTTGCCTGGGAGTATACACGCAGACAATTTTCGCGTGCGAAAGTGGGTCGAGCCCCGAAGAATGGCAGCCGTCTCGCTCCAAGAAGAATAAGAAGAAGCGGCCGGGAGGAAGATTCGTTTCGCGCGGAACTAGGTCGTTTGAGAGCTCGCCGGGCCTGGCGGCTGCTGCAACGGCTCCTTTCTCGCGCTGTCTTTGTCTTCTTATCAAAAGCTCTGTCTTAGGCCGGTCATCGCGGCCAGATAGCGCGCTGCAGGAAAGAGCGAAAAGGTTAAAGGCTAGCTGAGAGCCCGGGGCTGGCCAGCCTCGGGCTCGATCTTGATAAATATTTACGACTTTAGCGCGCATATACAAGGAGAGAGAAAGAGCGAGGGTGTATATACCTGGCCGCTTGGTTGCTCGAGCGCCCTAAAGTCTCCTTGTGAGAGCCCCTCGGAGAGAAAGCGCTCCGGCTCTTTCCGTCTCTCTCTCTCCGTGCTCATCGCCGTCGTGTCTTGAGAGAGCAGTGCACGAGCAGTGCCGAGTCTTCTGATCCTACCTCAGGCGTGCGCGCTGTACAGTTCTTCGGTGAGCGAGGTATAACGACCTAATCTCCCTCAAGACAAATAAGATCCACTGAATCCGAAAGGACCTTGCGCAAGGGTATATAACTGCCGTGCTCTCTCGCCTCGAGTGTAGTGTAGTCGGCGGGAAGGTGTAATATCTCGATGTTTCCAGGAGCTGGAGAGCGAGTTGTCAGAGTGGAACAGCGCTGAGAGTGGCTCTATGCTTGTCGTTTCCATTTCGTTGACGGGATTTATAGGCTGGTGCGGTAGGCTTGCTTCGTTCGTCGAATTTTGTGTATGAGGTTACCGATTGTATTTAAGTATTATTGAGGAAGGTTACATTTTTTCATTGTGATTTGAAAAGTTTGAGATGCCACAAAATACCTAAATATAAATTTCAAATATTACTTTTTCTTTTATGGAATAAATTAGGTAATTGGATACTCTTGTCTTACCACAACTGACTTATTCTACTGATTTCTAGAATTGTTCAAACAAACAATCATTCAAACTCGCCTAATAAAAAAAACATAAATAAAAATTACAAGCTTCCTCAAGCTACAAACTCAGAACCAAGTTTATCTCACCCAAACCACTCACAATCGTCCGCAAGTTCACTTCGTTCCAAAGCTCACAGCACTCAACTTCATCAAAAGCCGCGTATCTCTCCCCGCGCGACATCAGCGAGTCTATGTCGCGCTTGGCGCATCGATTGACGGCAAACTACACTAAAGCTCCCGCGAGACGGCTCTTAAAAAACACTCGAGCCTCCCTTCAGTGCGTATGAATATCATCGGCGCGCGAGCGCGCCTAAGTCAAAGTGCTTATCGCGTGGTATGTACGCCTCGAATATATATTCCGTAAGCGTCTGCAAGCTCGGGCGCTTGAATATCGAGGCGCGCCGGGGCGAGCTTTTTTCCCCCCCGCGCGCGCACTCTGATATTCTTGCGGATCTCTGCGACTGCGTATGCAGATTGGATCGGCTCACGGCGGGGCTTAAGCTCCGACTTTTTTCCTAGCGCCGGTTTTAACGGATTCGAGAGCCTAGACTGTCATGGATATTCGGGGGGACTGGGTTTTTTTTTTGAGCAGATTATCGCGAGAGTTCCTTTCTTTTTTGGTTTTGCTTGTTTATCGCTTTATGTTTTGGGTTCTTTAAATTTGTCCGCGCGGTCGAACGTTTGTTGATGTGAAAAAATACAAGGATTTTACGGTAAATTGCAAAATCGAGCGTAACAAAAGCTAAAAATGCAATTTTTTCGTGAAATAGGTATATCTGTATAGAAATACAGATCTCTATTTTGTTTTGATATTCGATGTTTTTACTTCGAATTTTTTTTATAAATCAAAATATGTTTATCAAAGTTTTATTTTACTCGTGAAATTCTCGTCCAGCTGTAGATTGCCGTTCGGCCACTATTTTTTTAATAAAAACAGAAGCACCCTTTTAATTTGAAAAAACACGCGCATTTTTTCCAACAAGAAAACCGCAAAATTAATCCATCACTACAAATAATCCCCGAGCCATTCACCCCCTTAAAATTCATTCATCCATCTTCACCCCTTCCCACTTATCCATCCTCCACCTTCAAAATATCAGGAAGTAGACCGCGCGTCTCGGTGTACACCTCAGCGCAGCTCGCTCATCCCTTAGCTGTCGATACACTCAAACCCATCGGAGCAGCTCGTCCTCACGTGTAGACAGCTCGCACTATATTCGCGGCGTTGCAGCGGCTGCTCGATTCGTATTCCTCGGCGCACGTGGAATATTACATTTGCTACGTGCCGTCGCCGCCGCGCACGCAGCCACGACTGCACTTCTCCGTCCTTCCCTTCAGTTCTTTACCGCGCGCAAGGCTATACGCAGCTACGAGGGAACATAACGGGGCCGCTAAAGCCGACGCCGCGACTTCACGTGCTCCTAAGTGCAGGACGATGTAATTACGCGATAAGGACTTTTATGGCATTTCGCCGCGCGACCTGGAATCCTCCTTTTTGCTCACGACCACAAGCAGCCCTCGTGAGCGTGCGTGTGTTTGTGTATGAGTGGGTGGATGCGTGTATGAAAAAGTAGTGATTCCACAAAGGACAAATTTTTCAAACATAACCGAGGAGCGGCCGCACGCTTTGCTACACGTGCTAGGCTCGATTGTGTACTCGGTCGTTAACGGGCCGTCAGACTACCTTATTTAATAATCAATGTACGCAGGACGAGAAGTATAGAAACCCAGGCTCGAGAGGTCAGTGGCTTTTCCGGCTGCACGCGAGCCGTTCGCCCCGTATCCGCCTATACGCGTATGTGCACATATCGAGGGGGTAGGAAAAAAGCCGCGCCGCGAAAATTTCGCTCTCAACAAAGCTCTCCCGGGCAGCTGTTTGCACGTCGCTGCTGTCAATTACCCGCTCCGCACGCTGTGCTTAGCCGCGGCGGCATCGTCATTTATTCAGGCGGAGAGTGAGAAAGGAGAGCTGAATCTGCGCGCGAGCTTTTTTTTATGGGCGTGTGCGTGCACTCGGTATGATTTGTCGCTTATGAATATATAGATGCGCGATTTATCGCGAAAGTGCAGCCGAGCTTGCGCCGGGGCGTCTTTAATAATGTAGGATGCGCGGACGCCTCGCTGCCGGTTGATTGAAAAATTCGTATCGCGCGCGCGCCGCGAGTCTGAATATTTATGCGTTTAACGCTTCAATCGTGTCGTCGCGGCCTGGTATATCCGCTTAAATGATTCGACGCGCGGACTGAGATTGGTGTGAGGGGTTATAAAATTATTTTAATGCCGGGGCTTGTTAGAATTTGAAGTGTAAATTTGATGGATGTTTTTTTAATACTTTTATAAAGTCTGTTAAGGAACGCTTTTAACGGGTCACAAAAAGTATAATCAGGAAAGTTAATTAAGTCCCTTGAACGGCCTTTCTTAGACGCTGGCTGGAAAAAAATATTTATCTTTAAAACAAAAGCTCGGGGGCCGAGTGATTAAACATTTTCCTCAAACACAATTATTTACTAAAACTTTTTCCCACGCGAAAAGCAGCGGCGGCAGCTCTCGAGCGCGCCAAATATGAAGTTTGCACGCTCTCGCAAAAAAGAGTGAGAGTGAGAGAGAAGGGGAGAGAGTCAACCTCTTTTTTAATCTCCGCGCGTAGCAAAATGCAGCGACTAAACTAATTACGCCCCATTTCCTCGGCGTAACAGCAGCGGCAAACTGGCTCGGAATAAAAAAGAAGCGAGAAAAACAAGAGGGCAGTCCAGGCGAAACAAAAATACAAACTTCCAAAATAATGCCCCGACGTTTAAAGACTAAAGGCGCGCTCCACTCTCTCGCCCAATTTTAGCATTTCAAATTCACTTCCACCTTCTCGCGTCTGAAAACCTCACGAGTATCCACCTCTTGCGTATAACCTGCTGCTTCTTTCTCCTTACTCGCACTCGATCGATCTCTCTCCATCTCCATCGCGGACTTTTATTTTTTCCTCCGCGGAACCGAGTCACGACGTGCGGCCAGGTTATACTTCAAGATAGAAGCGTTTGAATCTCTTTCTCTCTCCAGTGCAGGCTGCAGCACTTGCGAGATATTACGCCGGGCCATTATATACATGGTGGTCGTGGGCGGGTGAGCGCGCTCGATGCTTTTACGGCGCGGGCCCTCGGCGATTACGCGTGCGCGTCTTTTTCGATTCAATTAGCGTTTAATGCGCGTTCTCCGGGTAAGATAGAGCGGGAACTATGGAATTATGCCCGGGAGAGCGCACGAGTGTATTATCGAGAGGGAAGCTGCGGCCGATCGGAGAAGGCACGAATGCGGAAAGAAATGAGGGAGCGGAGGGGGGAGATTCTTTAGCTGGATAATTGTTAAGTACTTGAACGTTGTTGTTTTTGTTGATGTTGATGACTTAGAATGTGGAGAGAGTGGGATTATTATAAGAATGAGAGGATTCTTTGTTGAAGAGTTTAATAAAATATAATTGTTTTTTTAATTAACAAATGACATTTTTTTTTAAGATTCAAAAAAATATCTATGGTAGTGAGTCGACAAAGTGAATTTGTTACGTTACTTTTGTAGAATAATTACGTTCAGAATTAATTAGTTGAATTTCAATTTTATTAAAATTTTGTTCTCACTCTGCTCAAAGTGAATTTGTCGAAAACATAGAAATTAATTAAAATAACTTGTCAAGTATTTGAATAAACGTGTAACAATGATACGAACACAATTTAATTATAAATTAATAAAGGAGAATACCGGACTGTACAGCAATGATTTATATTTTAACGCTTCTGAGATTATTGTAGCTCATTATAATAAAACGCCAAGTGTGATATTTAATGAGCAGGTGTGTAACATAAAGATTAACATTTAACATAAAACAAAATGTTACTCTTAATAAAAATACCATTTACCGAATGTAAAACTTTCAAAATTCAAATCAAATAACATTTATTATCCAACACAGCCATCACCGAAAAACACTTTCGCATAATTATTTTGCTGATTCAGTATCTTTGTATTTCAAATCAATGGTGAAGACCGACTAAAGCCTAAATATCTCTATACGAATCACTCAATACCATACTATTATCCATCATCAGCCCACGAAAATCTCCATCACGCGCGTTCGATTTCAATCCAAGCCAAACCATCCTCGCGGTTCGCGCAAGGAATCAGCTACACCTTCAGGCCTCATATATACATACACATACTCGGACGTAGCCATTCACACAAGCTGAACACGCGTCGATTCATCTGGGCGTAATATGGCGCGTGCGTACACCGGCGAGTAATAATTTCGGAGCGCGTGTGTCCGGTCTTGCGTGCATATGTGCTGCATAAATTCCGATAATATCACGGGGGAGGAGGCGCATTATTAACTCAATAGCTTCTCTTCTGTTAAAGCGAGAGGAGCTGGCAGGGGTAGGCAGGCAAGCCTCCGCCTCATCATCCCGCAGCTGGCTTCTCTATGAATATATCGCGAGAATACACATGCATAAATGCTCCTGAAGCCGCTCAATTTGAGCGCTCTCTCGGCTCATCCCGCTGCCGCCTCCATAGTACTCTGCGTCATTTTCCGATTTAACGTTCGTTTGCGAATTAGAACTGAATGCTGAATTGAAGCTTGGTTGGGTTACGGAGATCGATGATTGAGAGTCAGTTTTCATTTGTGTGTGTTGAATTTAGAAATCAGATTGAAAAATTGAAGTTGAAATCTATACAGATATGTAGAAAATACTCTTATACAAAATTAATACGTGGATACTGTATATTTATACATATATGCAGTAATCTAATACTTCGGGAATATTGCATATAGATATTGATTATTGCATAAAACGTTATCGTTACAGAAAATTCAATTATTCAAGATATTCGAATAGTCACTTTATAAAAACTTTATCGATCCTGCACCGAAACATTCCGAACAATCGCAAATACATTCAATCCATTTAAGACCTATATTTTAGTAAACAGTTTGATTGCTGTCAAAATCGTATCTACGAACAAAGAAAAACACTCGGTATCGAGTCTACAACTCTACATATACACACGGGCTCCACCAGGCCCACACAACCCCCTTGAATCGGCTTATTCGAACATGCTCCTATGCATTGTGCGCCGCTCGCGCTCATATATAAATCCGAACAAGGAAGTTGCGAGTCAATCGATGCCAGAGCGCCGCACACGCAGGACCCAAAGCTCCTCCCACCAGAAAGGGGTATTTTGTAGTAGTAGTAGTAGGGCCGCAAGTTAGCGCGGCGGAGCATAACCGCGACTGCATTGGGCAGCCGCTATGTGCTTCTCGAAAATCGTAGCCTATGGCACAGATACGTATGCGCGCCGCGCAAGTAGGTCGCAAAAACCGCGAGATGTATACGTAAAGGCAACTGAGGATTTCGATCGCGGTCGGCGCAATAACAGGGCCGTGTACGGCTCTGTAGAGGCACGAGGTATGCATATGTATGTATGTATGTACGGGTACGCGTGTGATAGATAAAGTCGGAAAAACGGCTCGGGAAAATATTTTCAGCAGGGCTGACGGATACGTCGATGCGCGCGGAGCTCTGCCGGCGCACGTAATACCGAAGAGATAGAAAAAGAGGATTTTTTCGTTGACGCGGGCCTCGCTCTGCCTGTGCGAGTTTTTGTGTGACGATGAGAAATGAGAGGCGAGGGAGTATTTAGTTGTGTCTTGACTAGCGCTAAATATCGAGGAGAAAAATTTCCAATCAGTCGGAGTGACTGATTGCTGATGTATCTTGTGGTTTACGATTTCGTGAAATGTTTCTTCTATATGAGAAAGCAAAGTTTTATGTTGTTGTAAATGTATTATTAAGTACTTTGGAAGTTTAATCTTTAACAAAAAAGTAAATATATCGCCCGAGTGAAGCTTGAATTTTTGCATATGTATTAAGTTAGTTCTCTCTAGAGAACAACAGGGTTGGTCAGTCCATTGCCTTCGGATCGTATTATCTCACTTACGACTCGAACAGCAAATTTCACAAGACAATAAAAGTCCACTTATCGCCCTTGACAGAAAATATACAATTTTGATACAGCAGATGTAAATGACATTTAAAAAGTTTGTAAGATACATTAAATTCTGTTTTATTTACACAATACACAAAAATGATTTCATTATGATTGTTTCATATATAAAAACAAAGTTTGATGTTATTATGAATATATTTTTCAAAGCATGAAAAAAAAATTATTTAAATTTAATATATCTTTACATAATAAAACTTAGTATTTGTCATCAAATAATAATATCATTGACATTTTTGTTTTTTATGTTTCAGGTGAGTACAATGTGCAGGGAAATTATTAATTGAAAAAACCTTTTATGTGAGTAATCGTTAACAATGTTTTTAACGAAAGAAAGAAAATTATTATTCTTTTCAACTAAAAATATACTTTTTTAATAAATGGATCATTTTTAAAATCAAGATAATTTTACATAATAATTTTATAAAATGTTAATGAAGAGGCTTTCTAATAATTATTAAATTAAAATAAAGTAAATTTATGTTAATTAATTAATTTTAGTACTTATATACAGAAAATATGAATCCTTTGAGCAAATTTGTTAATGTATAAAATTACGTAGTTGTATCATTTTCTTAAAGAACTATCTTAATTACAACTAATATAATTATCAACAAATAAAAAGTTTACCTTTTATAAACTTGATGTACTTTCCATTTATAAGAATTCACGGTGCTTTTATCTGAGAAGCCAAGCAAAATCTTTAAAACTAAAACTTTATTCGAGTAGCTTACCTTTTACGGGCTTATTGCTAATTAGAAAGTAGCCATTTTTTATAACAAGATTTCTTCGGAATTCTTCTAGAAGTGGCTAATAATAAAAATAGATACTCAACACAAATACTTCTTTAAGTTTAAAGTGCTTTGTTGTTTTGCTAACAAGAAAATCCCGCTCAAGCAAAACAAAAATAATAAAACTTGTTAAATTCAAAATGTGCTTACTTAAAATAACATTTTTTATTTAACTCTTCAAGTGAACATAACACAAGATTGACATAATTTACTTTTGCCAACTGAAAAGTAATAACACGATGACGCTCGAATTCGAATAATTATTTCATCGCATTAAATTTATACTGATTAATAAAGTTGTTCGTTGATTTGTTTGACCGTCGGTTATCGCCGGAGAATCAAATTACCGATATTTATCAGCCCACTGACGTTTCCTCATTCCCGTAATCCGAATCAACAATAATGTCCCCTTTTCCGCATCGGAACAAAACAACATAATTAGCCGAATGAGGCAAAACCCTAATGTCCCTCAAAACCCAATCTTTTCAACCCACTACTGCAGAAACGTTCGACCGCTCGAGCTAACGACCAGCCGAAGCCATAATGATCACACATCGACTCACCCCGCATCCCCATCAACGCAGCTCCAGCGCGCGTATGCTAATTGACGCGACGCCACATTGGCGCGTCGCCACATTAAGTTTTCCCCGCGTCTATATACATATATCGACGCGTGACACAGCAGACTTTCCCTTCCATTTTCATTACCCGCGCTGGGGGGAAGCGCATCGAAATACGCCGCGTGGGAGTGGGTCGAAAAACACATCGAAGCCGCGGTGAAAAAAAAAGACAGTCCACGCGGGAGAGCGACGCGTGTAATTCGCGAGGGGGTCGGCCCGCCGACACAATGGCCAATAATTGTCAGGCAGCCAGCGCGGGGGATGACGGAGGGCGAAACGAAGTTTGCGAAAGGGGACAGCATCTCCGGCGCGCTAGTAGCTCACGAGTCTCGCGGGTATTGTTATCGCCCTCCGTCCGAGCTGGATCTATATACGTGTATATACAAGGACTTCCTTAGTCACCAGGACAACATAACGCACTCTCGCGCCAATATACGGTTATCCCCGCGTACGCGGGTTATTTACGTGGCTCGATCCCCCCAGCTGTTTTCTCGGGCTTTTGGCCTTACGTTTTTTGCAGAGAACGATGTCGTGCGTATAGTCGCGAGTTAGTTATCTTCCCCGACCGCTCGTTTGACTTTCGAGCTGTGTGTGTGTGCGTTGGGTTTATATATATAGTGGAGTAACTTTCTAGCGCGTGAGAGGCAAAAAAATTCGCGCGCAACGACCCCTGCTCGAGACAGGCTACACTTTATGACTTTGATACAGGCTAGCTTAATGTCTTCTGTAAATGTTCTTTGTTTAGATTCTGATCGTTATGGATGTTCTAAGAATGCCCGTGTTTGTCTTTGCGAGATTTGCTTTGATAAATACGTTGCGAGTTGGAGAAAAAATTTTGATCGATTAATAGCTACGCTTTTCGCTTTAGTCACGTAGGTGTACGAGGAAACTTTGTAAATATAATTTAATGCTTTAGCCAGGCTCGTTCCCGCCGGTGAAATCTCTCCTCGAAGTAGTAAAAAAGGCCTTCTGAAAAATAATCAACAACTTCCTCTTTCGCGGGGTCCGATTACGTAATAGATTTCTATGCGCATTCAGTAGTAGCGGCCATTAGGATAACGGAACTTTTGAGAGGGCACTGCGGAAGAGAGAGCTTGGGTCAAGCTCCCTTAAGAGGTTAAGTCCAAGCGCTCCTCCTCCCGCCTCCCCATAAAAGCTCTCGTAAAGCGATAGTTAAGCATTCCCTATACCCCTCGCGCTTAATCCTACTTTTACGCGAAAAACTTCTACTCTTCTCTCCATCTCTCTCTCGCACGCTCTCTCGCACTGTAACATCAGCTGTCCGCGCATGTCCGCCGCTGTACAGCGAACTTTCAATTTACCTCTACGTCGTGTTCCGCAAATACTCTTTCATAATTGAGAGGGAGTCTAGTCTCTCTGTCTCTGGAAAGCTTTTTCTGGTTTCGCCGAAAATTTTATGTCGTCTTGTAAGTACGCTGGTAATGTCTGAACACCGTAATTTCCGGCTTCTGTAGAATTTCAGCGTTTTTGCTGCATTCTTCTGCTCGAAAGTAAGAGAGAAAAAATGTATCCAAGTTTTTTTTGTTATTTCAATAAACTATAAATACAACTTCTAGTATTAATGCTGCATAATTAATTTCTGAATTAAAAAATAAAATATTGCGCGGAAAAGTATTAAGCAGAAAATTACTAACCGTTAAAATTTAAAGGCTAACGCATTCATAATAAGATGTAAATTTTAATGTTTATTTAAAACAGATGTGACACGTTCGCATCTGCTGCGGAAGCAGTAAAAAGAGCTTTTCAAATAATAAAAGCTCTAAATTTTATAAAACATACCAGCATTTTTATTCTATTCCTTCCGCTTCCGGCAGCAATAACATGCAAAATTGATTTTTCGACCTTTTAATAGCCCCTTTAAACCTATCAAATTTATAAACGAACGATAAAGACTGCATAACAGAGGAAGAGGGAGACGTTTAGAACGCAGCAGCGCGAGCGAAAGAGAGAAAGTTTTTTGCGCAAGCGCGCACAGTTAAGCGACTGCTAATGCGCTTATGCGCGGGGCTTTTAAAATCCGTTAAGCTAATATTTCTTTTTTGGCCGAAAATGTGTATGTACACTTCCGCGCGGCCTGTGTATATACGTGCAAATACGCGCCGAGGACCGAGCGGCCGGCCGCGTCGGCCGATATTTATAGAAGCTTATGGCGCATTAAAGCGGCCAAATAATATATCAGCGATCCGCTTGAATTCCCCACGAGCAAATCGACGGTTTAACTTTACGGGGTGCGTGTATCCGTCCGGTGGCTCTCAACGACTACTTTTTCATTCGGCGCGGGCTTTGGAAATCGTCGCGCGGTAAGCCGATGGTTTTTCGATGAACTGCTTGTTGTCCCGGACATGGACAGTTTTGCCAATTGCTTTATGGCCCGTGAGGCGACGCTTATGCGGCCTGCTGTTTTAGTTTTTGGTTTTGTTTTGCGAGCTTCGGATGTGGACATCAGTT
>JAPYZB010002797.1:0-12398 GCA_030522745.1 Eupelmus kiefferi
ATTGACGAATGTTTCTAGTTCAAGGACGGCTGCTCGTCGTGGCATGCGAAAGCGCACTTAGGCGTACGTAAGAGGAAATCGAAACGGACCAGCGCGCGAGCTGTACTATGCAGGTGAATCAAAGAGAAAGAGAGCGAGAGAGAGAGAGAGCAAGCGGCCGCAAGGTTGTAGGTACACCTGCTGAGCATTTGGCAGAGAATTTCCCCGGATAGTGATAAGGCGAGATCGTATATCATTCCGATATGCACGCGCCAGCCTTTTTCATCTTGTTAAGCTGAAAGGTTTTAGGAGATTCTCGTTTTGACGGACAGGGGAATGTCGAGGTCTCGGTCTGAAATGATTTTACTGGATATATTTCAGTGAGGAGGGAAGTTTGAGGATGATTTTCTGGCACGGTTTTTGTTGGGCTTTGCTTTGGGGATTATTTGGCTAGTAATTGGAATTAGAAATTTTTTTAAACAGTTTAAACAAGTGAGATACTGATATTTGAACGTTATTGACGTGTGTGAAAATAATGCATTGAAAGAGGTCAAGATAAATATCTATCAGCCGTGCTAAGTAATTTGCAATAAATTACTTTTATCACAAAACAATTTTTATCTTCTATATAAAATATTTTTTCTTAAACTTTTTTGGAAAAGATAAAAATGTATTTCCTTGTAATAGTCTTTTTTATAATTGCCTTCTCCGTTATCAGTCCTCAGCAACTATCAATTCATTTGATCAAAATGTGCGCATTTCTTCATGCTAATTGCTCAACGCTATTAACATAAATTTAAATATTTACGTACTTAGAAAGTTTAAAATCTACTAACAATGTTACTTTACAAACTTTGAGAACAAATTAAACTTTTGCGAAAAGTCTGTTTCTAACATGCCATGACAATCGGAGATATAAGATTAGTAATTCTATGCAACGAGTAAGAAATATTACAAACATGAATAATTAAATATATTTAGCTTTTGCTTTTCAATTGCCGAGATCTAAATGCATATTTTTGGTTAAAAATTAAAGAAATTTATAAAACTAATGAGCAATTGTTCAAAAAGGTGTTTTCTAATCGGTAAATCATAAGCAATACAGAATTTACAAATAAGCTTATAATTCAAAATCATACGGACTTTCAAAAGCCGTAATTCAACAACTGCCCGTACCATCCACTATAAAATATAAATACCATTATTTATAACACTACCATCTCTCATTCTTTAAATTCCCGTTTTCTCAATCCCAGGAGACAAATCAAAGAAAATAGGCTCGGCCAATGGCGCGAGTCATTGTCGGCAAAAAAAGTCCATATACGCGCTAAAAGCCGAAGAGCGGATCACCTCGAAGATTCACGATCACGCGTAAACATTACGCAAGCGAGCCGAGCTCGGCCCGAGAAAGCGAGAGCGATACGAATTCAATTGCGTCTGCCTCTCCTGGCGCAATTGACCCCCTTCTTCTTCGGTCTCGGCTGCCGTGTACGCTGAGCTGACCGGATTATTATGGCGCGAGCGAGCGAACTTTTTTTTCTTTCTTGCGCGAGGTGGATAAACATTGTGGCCGATGCGAACGGATTAGGAAAAAGGTGTAGATTTTTTTTTAGAAGGGGGGAGTGAGAGTGAAGGCGAATGGATTTTCGGCACGTGCTGAATGAGGATTTATTGCGATCAAATGAATTTTGCGAGGGAGGAGAGAAATTTTATTTGAAAGGAGAGCAGAGGTGATTGGAATGTATTTCTTTGAATTGGTAAAAGGTTACTGGCGAAGTTTATAATTTGCTTTAAGGTCGAGGTTTTTGAAAAATAGTATAAGGTTCTTAACCGCTTATATAATTATTACCTTTTATTGTTACTATTATTAGAAGAACAAAATTAAAAATTTTTACTAAAAAAGAATTCCTATACTATTTAATACTAATGATTTCATAAATAGGTTTAAAAAAGAAGATTTAAAATAAAAAGAAAAAGTTATATTGTTATCTTTATTAAATCTCTAATATTTTTGACGCATTATTAAAAAGATTTTAAATTTATCTATTCGTAACAAAATAATAAAGTATAATAAATCAATTTAAAAGTAAGATAATATATATTATTAAATAAAACTCAAGTTAACAATGACGAGTGTGGACTTTGCTGAGCAAGTACGTTTGTCGACTAAAGTAAAAATATAAAACTATATTTGCTGAAGAGTAGAGTTAAGCGTTATGTGAGCACATTTAAGTGAGACCACAGCGTGGCCAATGCTTACGTAAGGTTTTTGTACAAATCTATTTTAGGGAGACTCAAATAGAGAACTTTTGATTTTTGTTTTATGTATAGATTTCCGAGACGCTCTCTTCTGATCTCCACGTGGTTAATTAAGGAAACTTTAATTTCGAACAATTCATAACGATCAAAAAAGAAATCGAAATATCTTTTTTTAAATCTTAATGTATTAAGAAATTTTTATATATTCAAATTTTTTAATAGTATACAAATTATGAATAATTAAATGTATTGATCCAAAATAATGAAAATTATAATGTCTCTTAATTAAATTTAAAAATAATTGACAAAAATTTTGATCTATATATTCGTTTTAATGGAATCAGAGCTTCCGCGTACAAACAAAACCCGTCTTTTTGAGGCAGCAGAAAAACTGGTGCACAGTGGGCTCGCCTAAATTGTATCATTCCAGTGTCGCCAAAGCAGCGAGAGAAAACCTCTTCATTAGACTCCCCCGAGCGGCGAAAAAAATCTCTTCACTTCCGTCAGCGCGAGGCGCTTCACAAAAGCCAGCGCGGCCCGCGCGCCCCAAAGAGACCTTAAAAGCGCGTTATTCACGGCTATTTCGCGCACGGCAAAAAGGTGGCTGCGCTTACAAACACTTGGCACTTAGCGGCCACGGCGGACCTCTGAAGGCTGCCTACTCGAGCTAAAAAAGTGAAGGAGAGACCGGCCAGGACAGGATTGAAAAAGGAGCGGAAAAGAGAAGAAAGTCGAGTGCGTGGCGCTTAAGCCGTTCACGAACGACAAAGAAGGAGACACTTTCACCGGTTCAAAAGGCAAGGCTAAACCAAGGCGAGCCGATACTGGGCGGACAGTGCAGATTTGACGTTGCACGTGTGGAATGGTTTTTTTTTACTTTCGAGGTTTGCGATGAAGGGAATTCATTTTGGTTAATTTGATCGATTTTTGAGAGAGGAACAGGCATCAGAACAAGGTGATTATTTGAATTATTATGTAAGTTGTGTTTACGTTTGGAATAAGAATTAAGGTCAAGTTTAATGTATAAATTAATATCGAAACTTTGATAATTATTTCTTTTTAACTTTTTCATACACGGTTGTTTTTACCTTTTTTTTGTTTCTTTATAGTATTACTTACATCTATTACGAACAATTTCTTGTATACTTCGTTCTTTAAACTAGAAAGTTAAGTTATAATTTTAAACTTATTTTCTAGTTTTTCTGGTTGAAAAAGTTTTTGCACACGATTACAATAGAAATCGACTTTGAAAAACTTCCTGACAAACAAGTGAATACATGAATTTTATTAAGATCTTATTTGAAAACGACAGTTCAAATAATTACGTTCATGAACGCACTATAAAGGGAAAATTTTGAAACTAATTCTGACAGTAAAATGTATTCTTATAGCTACAATCTTAGACTTTACGAGACAAAATAATTCTTAACAATCTTAACAGATGCAATTCAATACAAGCTGTATCAAAAATATTTTTTATAATATACATATTTTTTCAGTTGTTCACAATTCATAAGTGTTATAAGCATTGCATTGTAAGTACATATTCTATTAAATCTCTAACAAAGAAATTAATTTGATTGCCAATCGATTGAATACGGTCTTTTCAATTTCGAATTTCGAATAAAATCGTTACAAAGTGGAATAATCGTAGTCGGTAAAGTGGTCAGTGCTGTTATGATCTTCAATCAAAAAGTAAATTCTTGCTAATTTTCAACATTGTAATGATTTTGATCCGTAACAAAAAAGTGCAAAAAACGTTGAAAAAAGTTACTTGTGTATTTATCCTTCATTTGAGTATCATTATATCTTGTCAAATTAATTATCGCAAAGTTTGCAAAATTAATGTCAATTTCTAATGTATATGATTTTTAAGAATCAATGTCATAAAATAGTGAATTCTATATAATAATAATTATTGCACACATAAGTGAATATCTATATTACCTTTGGCAGGTCTTTAATTATTTTTTTATCTGGCCATAACTCAATTAGTTTAATATCATTCTAGTTACTTTATAAACGTTGTCTTTTCTCATATTGCAAATATTCACATACCCAATATCGTTTTCTCTAATCATGGACTAATAAATTTCAACTTAAAAAAAACTTAAAAAAAAAAACATCTAAAAATACGCTCTCCCATTACATAATAACCGCTCGACATATATCAACTACGGTCACGTGCTTTATAATAATAAAAGCTAGTGCACGAAAGTGACAGATAGCCGCTGCCAACGGCCGATGAATTACAATGTGAAGCGCTAGAGCCTCAGGGGCTTATTGTGCGTAGAAAAGGAGACCGCGACGAATTATGCAAAGTGCCATTTCGTTTATACCCCGTAGGAAGGGCGAGACAGTGTCTTATGTAATTAGATGCGACTCGCCCCATTACGCTGTTTATCGTGCGAAATTTCGGCTAATTTTGCGTAGAAGTGATTTGTGACAGTCTGGTAACGCGGCATTAATACTTTGCCTGGTTTAACAAGTGACGGACAGTAGTAGTAGTAGTGAGTACAATGGATTTTTGAATGAGTATAAAAATTGCATAATATTAAGTTCTGTAAGCTAACTGTATCTACGGTGATTAAACTTCTTCGAAAAATAATTTAAACATTACGTTATAGAGAGCAAACCAAGGTATCAGTTAAAATTTTCTTTGTACTTTTCGATTAGTTTCCGAAAATTCGTTTCACAATTTCAGAAAGCTACTCATTGAACAGTCCTACGATTGAAAAATCTGCGCATTCATGCACGTCGATGGAACATCTTCGCAAGCCGGAATTATACCTTGAAACTTTTTTATGTCACAATCACGTGCGATCCCGTCTTTCTTCATCGTTATTGCACGAGCTCCCTCTTAATAACGCCTAATTAAGGGGGAAGTTTTAGAGAAAGTTTATAAGCGGAAGTGTACGTGTGTACGTGTGTGTACCGTTCGCATTATCAAGCGGTACTGGCTGTGTGCGTAGCCCCGGTGCCAGAGTGGATAATTTTCCGCTGGCTGCGCGTTTGCGTACTTACGAAAAATTAACGTTTCGACAAACTGTTTAAATTATTGTCATAAAACTTCCATAAGCGTTGAGTTTCCAACTTGCACCACCACTTTTGTCTCTGGGAAAATGGTTAAACTGTGTTTTTTTGTCGGTTCACAGCGACTATTACAGTGAAATGTAATCTGAATAACTTAAGATTTTCGAAAAGACCGTTTGATAACTTTATATATTTTAAACCATTTTTTTACACGATATCATTTTATTTATAAATTCTTTTGAAAATCATGTTTTAAACTGCTATATTTAATTATATTGTGCTGATAAGAATTTGCAAACTGTTTACTCAACTATTCCTGGGCAAGCAAAACTGCCTGGCTCAATTTTATCGATGTACTCAAGGCTTTCCCGCATCAATAAAACCAATACAAATACTTCTTTTCATTATTCTACCAGTTATAATTAAGATGTTTAAAAAAAGAGTTTAAATACGTATGATCGTAATTTTATAAAGAATGTTAACTTTAAACCGATGGAAATGCATTCACCCCGAAGATAGCAATATAGATATTCACTGCAGATGGACTGAATATGAGAGCGACGGGTAAGTGCGCTTTGTGTCACAGGTGAATTTGCACTTCCCTTACGCAAGCGGATACATCTCTTTGTGCTTGACCCTTTGACGCTTGCGAGAGCACGTTTGGTCGTTTGATATATTCCTCTCTCTCTCTTTGAATAAAGTAAATAGATATTTAAATTTGAAAAGTTTATTAAGGAATTACGTAATTAATGAAAAAGAATATTGTAATAGATACTTAAAAAAAAAAATGAAAAAATAATAAAATATGAGTCTATTCTATTTTTTCAAGCTTAATTTGATAGACTTATATAGCAAGCAGTCGAAAATATGTTTTGAAACACTTGAAACCATTGCCAATTCATCGGCACTTGAATTCCTTAAATATAATAGTTTGTTCGAATGTATAAATAGTAGAATATATAAATGTATCACGTACGAGCTCATTTTTAAGGAAGCTTTCATTTTTTTGTATCACTCTAAAGTTTTAATTCTTTTTTATATGTATATATAAAACTTTAAAGAATTTTAAAAAAAATTTTAAGGCCTTCTTTTCTCTTGATATTGAAAGTATGAGAACCGGTTTTTAAAGTTAATTTAGTCATTGACAAGTTGTTATTTTTTTATGGTTCTGAAAAATGAAAATTAAATACAATACTTTACCTCTATTACATCACATTAATCTACATAATCATAAATTAAGACAACAAACGGCCCTAAGAACTTTTATTAAACACATTTAACAATAAATACTACTTAAAGATACCATAATACTTTAATCCAACAAATCAAATAGAAACAACGATCCAAAAAAGGTAACCATTTCTTATCATCCTAATTAAGTTCGTCCTATCTCTCCATTCCAGCGGCCAACAAAACATCGTCAACGAAGAGAGCGAGCAAAAAAGCTCGGCTAGTCACACAAAAGAAATTCATGAATATTAAGCCGCAAAAGAGTGCGGTAAATCTCCGCTGCAGCCATATTCGCTGAATCAGCTGAGCACGCGCGTTCCACTCGGCTAACCGGAAATCGGTCCCTAACTTGCAGCGTTTCCTCGCCGGCTGTCAGAACGGAGTTTGCTCTTTCATCGATTTTTCTTGCTCTTTTCAAAGACAGAGAGAAAGAGAGAGAGAGATTGTTTCGCATTCGAGTCGTTGATTTTGTTTGAGTTAAGGCGATCGGAGAAAGTAAGCTCGTTTTATATACCGATGGATGGATGAGATGGTGAATGTCGGATTCATTATTGAATGAATAGGTAGAAAGGCGAGTTGCTTGTTGAGTAATGTTTTGAATGTCATAAGATTTTGCTGCTTTCTTATTTCAAAGTGATCGGGTCACATTCGTGAGCTGGTTATTGATCTTGAAAGTTGTTCTCCATCCATACATAAAAATAAAATAATCTATTACTACAGTTTAAAAATAACAAAAATATATTTTTCCAGGATATTGCTATTGTACTTCCGGTAACGAAATATTTTTTATAATTATTTGCCATTTGTTTAGTTCATAACTAGTTTTTTAAGATGAAATTTTTATATTTCATAATAACAAAAGTGTTCCTATTTTGTAATATATGAACTAAAAAGTCGATATTTGCACACCCTTCTGTGGCAAGTTTCAATTGTTTGCCAATATTCGTCTCTCAACGTCTCTGTTCTAGAAGACAACTTGGAAGTCACATTGAGTTACATAAAACATTATATATCTAGTTACATTATTGAGTTTAGACATTTATATAGAACAAAAATTTGGTTACTTATTTATCGTAAACTTCTTTTTCCTTGTAATAAAAAAATTATAAAAATCGTGTAGTAGAGCAAAGGAGAAGATTTTTTGGTTTTCATTTTTTTGAAACTTGAACTTTTAGAATAAAAAACAATTAAAATTGTTCATACCTACATTGCAAATACAAAAAATTTTAATCTTAGAAAATTTATTATAAGTTTATATTAATAATAAGATCACATTTTTTTCAATTAAAAAAAATTGAAAAAATTCGTTTTTCATTTATTTTTACATTATATTTGTAGAAGATAAGATAAATTTACTTTTTTAAACAAATTTTTTCATTTTTCAATCTAGCAAAACTTTTCAGCGAAATGAACTTCTTCAATTCTTTTTCAAGACCTTAATCACAACTTAATTAAAATTTTTAACATTTTTTATTATATTTTTGTATACATGGTACACCTTTATCTCGAAATTAAAATGTTTTAAATATATATTACTAATAATTTATTCAGATTTTTAAGTGTACTGCTTTACTTAATTTTTGTGTAGCATATTTACAATAATTATTTTAAGTGTAAAAAAATTTGATCTTGCATATTGATAATTTGATTGTCCTTTTTGTATATCGCGTTCTAATAATTAATAGTGGGTTATCTTTGAAACTTTTTTGCATCTTTTTATACATCAAAAATTGATGTCGCAGTGTTGAGTAGAACCTTTAGAGTGAACGATACTTTAAATTCCAGAGCAACTTTTAAGCAACTATTTATGGCATTTCTAAATTTATTAAGTTTGAAAAATTTAAACAGATTGGAAAGACGGTTTTAGATTTCTATTTATTTTCTAGTCACTCTAAATCTTGTCAATCCGAGGAAGTCACAGAAATCCCCTTAATTTCAATGTCGGCCATTCAAAATTTGGTGCGTTGATACTAGTAATCGATTTCCGGTGCTTTCTGCAGATAATACTTCAATTTAGTTTATCGACGACTCTTTCAAAAATATATCACGTCCAAAAGCTATTCGGCATAATACTTAACCGTCAAATTCGTATCCCTGTACGAATTTCCCCCGCTCTCTTTTATATTTCAAAGATCTCACATCAAGCCCCAGAGCCAAAGACAACGCGAAATCACCATCTCGAAATCCCCCGACCTCAGGCACGTTTATGAATTTCGCCGGCGCGCATCACTATCCGTTCATCTCCCGGTGTTCTCGGTCCGCAACGTTTACGCTTGTCGTCATTCCCCAGTTCCGCGTTTATATGAGCCGGTGCGCGTGTATACACACGTATACACAAGAACGAGTGGCATTTAGCGAAGTCGTAAACGAGCCGGGCGCGATATCTCTCCGGGGCGTTTAAAGGCCCGGACTAAAGGAACGCTTCCTATTTCTCTGCGATGCGTGTTTATCCTTGGGATTATTGACATCTGGCCTTTTACGGGCTAAGAAGCTCTTTTTCTCTTCCTTCTTTTCTGTTGATGGACCGGGAAGTCGTGGCGGAGGATGGATGCGTAGTATCGTAATGAGTATGGCACCTTCTTTATTTGAGGGAGGGCGAGATTGGGATAATCGATGCAATAAAGGGAGGAAGGTGATGTACGCCAATCAAGAGTTATGAGGGAGTTTTAGTTTTTCGGAATTATAGGCTTAGGGTGCTTGCTTTTGTTCTTGGAATTTCCGATTGGATTCCAAGCAATTTGGCGAATGAAAAATCCTTCCGCATAAAAAGTGGATAAATAAATTGATTATTAGTTCATTTCAAGGCATTCTTTTAAATTGTATTTATAAGACGACAATTTGGGTGACTTTTGTATCCATCTTAACGTAAAAATAAAAATAAAAATGTTCGAATAATACACATATACTTAATTTTAAAAATTTTAACTTTATTTGACCTAACTGTTGTTGGCTCGGTACGAAATTCGGAGAAAGTTTCATTACTGCGAATATTATTAATTCACAACAAAATTACCGGTCCAATAACACAGTTCCGGCTAATGCAAAGTGCTCGGTCATTCCCTTTGTGCTCCATCAAATTCCTCATAAATTTCCAGCTACAAGCCTCTCTCTCCATCCCAAAATTTACATCGGTCCTAAATGTAATTGCTCGGCTCCCGGCAGCGGCGAAACGCCAAGAGCAAAATTAATACCATAAATGCTATCGATCCGAGGACAAACCGCTAAGAGCCTAATCAATTACCTAAAGTCAATTCTTCCTGACAAGACGAAGAAGCGTCAGCCGACAGAGGCGATATGATATTGAATATCGATACTGCAGCGCAAGCCCACGAGATTTCGCGCGTAGAAATTGCCGCTGGGTGGCAACCTGCGGCGGTCTAACTTGGAGGAGGGACAGAGGGAGGGAGAATGAGACTAATGTAGGTCGGAAATAGGCACGTCTCGGAACATCGAGTAGCCTGCACGTCCGGCTGCACATATTCGCCCAAGATCTTCATCATTAAGCTGAGCGGAGCTCTGGAGGAGCGTACACACTCACACGAATGGGCAGAGTAGTGCAGGGCTGCGCTTGCAATCCTCGAGCTAGCGATCCTGCCGAGCGCTCGTGCATGCGCTTTCAAGCCGAGCTCGTATTTACTTTTCTAGGCGAAACGCGTGGCTGGAACTGTTAAGATGAGGGTTGTTTGGCTTCCAGTGGTATACGTATTGGATATATGACTCGTACAGCGGATGTGCGGGAACAAGTATGAGCTTTAATTTTATTAGAGTTTTTGCTCTTCTTTCTTTGGCTTTATTAATTAAACCATGCTTTCCAATTATTATTATATTTAATGTATTCATCTCTAAAAGTGTAGGATCTCTTTATATTTTCGATTCGATACAATTTCTATACAAATCGTACAAAACATTTCCTCCCTAAACAATCGATTTCCAAATTACTGTTAATTCCCTTATCAAAAACGTAAATCACATGTTCATCATTTTACCCACGCGCCCACCATTTCAACAGAACAACCTACGCAAATCCATACATGTCTAGGTACACGCCTCCGTTGCAACCGCGCGATGGCGAGGGTGGGGGGCTGCGTTTACACCATTAGCGCAGCCGCAGCCTCGGCGGCCTCCCACGCACACGCGAATCCCTCTAAACTTTATCAGGAAATATTGACGTACACGGCGCCTTCATCCTGCGTATCTATGCGCACGCACAGACTCGCGAGCGCAGTGTAACCGTAAACCGGCGTTATACGACTGAAGCGCGCCGGTTTATACGAGCGCAGAGCGCGAGCTCGCGCGCGGCTAAAGCCATTTCGAGCCCCGCGTGCTCGTGACTATACCTACAAGAGGTCTACGACCTCGGGCTGCATCTTTGCGGGCGCGAAAAACAATATAAAAAAAACGAAGAATAGGGGATGCGCTATCGGGGCCGAGCAAACGAGAGATACGGAGAGTTTCGAGGCTGTACGAAAAAATTCGCTCGGAGGGTGGAAGGACCAGAGCATCGCGCGACCAGCCGGTTTATGGCTCTGATGCTTGGGGTGGCACGTGTATAAAGCGCATCCCGTTTACGGGCCGGCCGCAAGTACGTCGAATCGATAGCCTCCGATCTCGAATATTCTAGCCAGAGTGTGTATGTGTATCCTTGGTTTTGTCTTCGGACGATCGCTGTGTGAATGTTGCACGTCGTAATTGCGGACTTTTATTGCGCCGAGTTAAAGATGAAAATCGCGCGGCTAGGTCGTTGAGATGCTGGGTTTACAACGGGAGGTTTACATCTGCGCACGATGCGGATACATGTGAAATTGAGATTTTTTTAGAATTACCCCAGGACGTAGCCGTTGATAAAGTAGTCCGATACTTTTATTTATGAGCATAGTAAAAAGTTTTTCGCGGAAGTGTAGTTTGTCTGCTAGAAGAACTGGACAAAAGCTATTTTATTGTAATAGTCCAGCTATGGTGCTGGCAAGAAATATAGGAAATTAAATTGTAAGATTTTATATATCTGGTAAAAGGTTAAACAAAATTCAACTAAAATATATATGTTAACGTAATTCTAACGTGTATCAATTTCTGGTGAACTTTGTACCAAAATACTCAAAAATACCATTAATGGAGATTATAAAACGACTATAAAATAAAATCGTTTCTCGTAGGGAAGATCCTAGTTTAATTCCACTTACTTGTAACAACTTATCCAAATTCTGTATTAAATTTCATGCATCAATTCGATTGAAAACCATCACAATTTTAGTGTCTCATAAACGTACAACTCGAAGCAGAATCAGCACCTCTGTTATGACCTTCAAAGCAAGACAATCATCTCGATATCCTCGACCGAGTCATTTCGAACTTGGGACGATAACCGTTACAGCCAATACAAAGTCCCGGATTCGACAGTCTCATAGGAGAAAAGTACATTACAGCGCTGATCAATTTACAAATCCAATAATCCTGAGTGCAGCTCGCGGTCGCGCGTACACGCGATAACGCCCCCTTCCCGTTTCCCACCTTGAAATCAATTTAGCGAAAACTGATCCTCGCGGTAGCCCCGTTAAAAAATGCAGACGCCCGCTTCGTAATTTCGTGATCTGCTCCTGCGAGATTTATCATCGTCGAGTTCGTTCGTAGCTCTCCCTCTCCGCGGAACTGGCTTCTAATTTAATTCTAACGAGCCGCGCTGCAGAGACTTTGACTTGCCTTTCCCCAGGCGCGCGGTGCGCCAGCAGTGAGACGTCGTCGCATCGCCGGAGTTAGAGGGAGAAAGAGAGATGGAGGTAAAGTCATAAATCCGACGTCATAAAGCGCAAGTAACTTTCGGCTTGGTTAAGTACGCAACTTCCGAACTGCGATACGTATCGCGCGAAAGTGCGTAGGCCAGGGCTGCGTTGATGCGTTTT
>JAPYZB010002799.1:0-11645 GCA_030522745.1 Eupelmus kiefferi
ATTCACCTATATGCATATTTTAATTTCTAAAGCAATAAAGTTCAAACAAACAAGAGGACAACATATAGTTATATATAAAACTTTACAATAATATTAGCAGAAGAAGCTTTTGAATCTAAATTAGAAAATTAATATAACTGTAGATAATAAAGCAATTGATGCTGTCGAAACAACCAAAGTAGAGAAAAATCATTCGACGACATTTTTTCTTTCTATCCCTAACGAGATGTACGAGCTATTGCAGCCGCTTTGGGGCTAACGTGCAGAAGCGCGCGCGGCTGGAAGCTGGCTTCATCCCTCTCTCGGCTTCGTAAATATTAACGAAGAGAGAAAACGCGCGCCGAGCCGTGGAAGTGGTCGCCTGGCTCACTCCTCTCTCTCTCTTTCTCTCTCGAGGAGCCTAATATCAAAAACAAATTTCCCTTTTAAAAGGCGAGAGAGCCGGCACAAAAGTGAGGCATTACTTCGTTCATCTTGCAGGAGTTCCCGCTAATGGCGTCGTTATTCTAAAATACCGCGATCATATATTTTTACCGAGCCAAAGATGGCCGCGCACGCGCGCGCCCAGGAAGAAAGAGAGAGAAAACCCGAGCTGGCCTATAGCTGAACTTTCCGCCCTCGCGAGCAATCATTTTACATTATGAACTGCTAATCGAATACAACTTAAGATTTTTTAACGCCTGAACTTTTAATAAAACTTTCTCGGTGCACTAAAAATCTGCAAGAATTAGGGTGAATTTCAAAATAACTTCTACTCTTTTTCAAATAATTGTTTAGAATTCAAAAGAAACTGTACGGTTAGCGTGTCTATTGATCCGGTTTTAAATTGCGAGAAGATCCATAAAAAAATTGTAATTCGCTCGACTTGACGATATCCCCGATTCTAAATCATGCGAGGATTACTAGCGCTCGGGCCGAGAAGAAAACAAGAGAGACAACTTCGGGGGGAGGAAAAGAGAGCAAAAAATATAGAAAACAAGCGCGAGGGAGGAGCCCGCTTGCGCTCGAGTCGTATTTCGGGCAACATTTAAATTCTCATACGCGAATAAATAGCAAAAATTTCACGCGCGATAAAATATAGATTTCCCAGAGCCTATGCGCCCCCGGCGGCGCGGAGCGAGCCTCGTTGGCCCTCCCGCGGGAAGGATGCGGTCATAAAATCATTGATATGAAAATATAGCGGCAACCTCGCCGCTCCCGGGGAGCGGAGCAGCGGCAGAGCCCGGACTCGAGGGTATCCAGCCGAACAGCCGGAGCCACCCGGAGCAGCCGAAGGAAAAAACAATGGGAAAGAAAAGACGGCAATCCTTTTGTTTCCTATCCCCCCGGCTTATTCTGCTTAACTTTCAATGTTATATTTTTATTACCTAGTTTGATCTGAATAAAAATTCTATTCTTTGCGAAATTTTGCGAATAATTCGTATCTTTACTTTGGTATGTGAGTAAAATTTCGCAAATTCTCAAATTATTATATAAGCAAACTTTAATTTTTATTATCAATTTGTAATACGGAAATGGACTTCTAGGCTACTTGCTGAAACCTTTTCTAATCCTGAGAGAAATTGGTTTGCTGATATAGAAACAGTGTAAGTGTCCCACGTAGGCTAGTCTAGCTAGTAATTTTGAAAAGATGAACTGGCTTGTAGAAAATCAGCGGTATATGCAAAACACAGGAGGCAATAGAGCACTGAAGGGTTTGCGACGCCAGGCATCTAATCCAATAATTTAATTTTGAGATCCTGGCTAAAGGGGATTTGAAGTATTAGCCTTGGAATTTGTGTATCTTTGATTAGTATTCCGTTCGAGCGTCCCGCTCGCTCGATTGCGGCTTCAAATCCTAAATCAACTTGCGTGTCTTTGCTTCTCTGTCGAAATGACAAATAAGACATCAGTTGATGACAAAAGATCAAAATGTTTTTTTCTAATCGATTCTTCCTACAAAAATAGTAAAATATTTTTTTTTATTTTTAAAAAAATATTTATAGTTAGAATTAAATACCTTTATGTATACAGTTTTTGCATTAGTTTAAAAATTATGTAATATATAAAAAAATACGTAATTTGAAGTTTCATAATTATTATAATAAGATAATTAACCGTAATATGTTTTTGAAATGCTACAAAGCAAACAGAAAACTTCTAATATGTAAAAAAAATTTTTTTGGAAAAATTACGACACTGTTTTATAAAGTGGTAACAGACTATGTAAATATCAAAAAAACTACCAAAGTTTGTAAATAATTTTAATAGATTTATAGTAACTTTTACTAACAATATAGGAAGATTTACTAAAAGTTTAGTAAAATTTCTGAAAAATTATAGTAATTTTTAGCCTTTTCTAGTCTATTACTACTTTGTGAAACGGTATCTTAATAATTCCAAAAAAAATTTCTCTATTTAGAGTATGCAGTATAAACCAAAAATGAAAATTTTCTGACCAGTAAAATCTCAGCCTGCGTCAATTATTACATCAATGACGCGCTTATCAACACAACAAATAACGAAATGAAATCCGAGCAATCGAAATTCGAAACTTGTCTGTCACAGCCGAAGCAGCATGGCATAGCAGCTCTCGCTTGCGGAGGCGGCTGAATTATATCGAAGAGGACTAGCTTCCTTGTATAAATCATACATATTCAGACGCCGACAACGTTTCCTCGAGTAGCTACCAGTGATCCGTCTAATTTATAGTTTAACTTATCTAAATGCGCGCAGCGCTTGCCGAAGCAGCCAAGCAAGAGAGAGAGAGAGAGAGCCAGATGGAGATGAAAAGCATAACCTACAAGCTCGCTCTACAGAACAGACTGCGAGAGAGACAGAGAGGAGAGAGAGAGAGAGCAAGAAGAGAAGATCGGCCAAAGCAAAGTGAGGGGGGCGGTGGTGGCACATGCAGGGCTGATTCGCCGCCGACAGCCAAGCGACACTCGCTCTCTCTCTCTCTCTTTCAACCCTTATTCAGATGCTGCTTAGCATTCCATCTTCGATCGCGCGCGCGCGCGCCGCCACGAGGGTGCCATTCTTATCCGCTCTGCTTTTAACTATCGGCTCTCACGCAAAAGCGAGGAAAAAAACAGCGGGAACGATCGGACTATCGCGCCGCTGGATTAGCCGGATTCAAATTTAGTTTTTGTTTTCCTTTTTTTTCTGAAAGGGGGAGAGGGGGTCCCGCCACCAGCGGCGGTGGCACTTTATAGTGCTACTTATCCCCGTGAATATGCTAAGTCAAGCGCGGTGTCTGGGAAAATTTGAATAATTTCGAGTCTGCGGTACGAGCGTTAGCCCGGCACGTGGCACTTTTTTCCGATAGTTCTGGGATATACCGCGGGAAAAAATTGCCCAATTTATTAGGATTTTTAGGATGCTTAAGCTTTTACGCCAAACGCGACTATGCTAATCCCGCTTGTTCAGTTTATCATTACAGCGTAGTTTCATGGGAATGTTTAATTCAAATCGGGAGCGCATCCTAAAACACCCTTCCAAAGATTCATCCATATATTCCATAAAGAATAACATCAACCTGCTAAAATTAAAACGAACAAATCAGCTGAAAAGCCAGCATTACGGTATAACATCGATATTTGGCTTCTGCCCGTTGAACGCCGCCCCAGGGCTGGCGCTAACATATCTCCAGGGAGAGACAGTCGCGATCCCGGCCGCTCGACATTTAGCCTGGTTTAAAGGTTTTAGAATTCGTCTCGCGGTCCTTCCTCTGTCTCCCTCTCTCCCTTAGCTGATCGTCTCTCTCCTGCTCTCTTAGAAAATAGCTACACAGACCGGTCGTCGTCGTCGGCGGCGGCGGCGGCGGTCTTATCCGCTCTCGACTTTATACTTTAAATCCTGCCTATAAATATCGCGCCCGAGCGAGCAGCTAGCGGCCTGCGGTACGTCCTTCGGATTTGGGGCTCGGTTTCCGAAAGATTGGCTCGCGGTATCCTCCGTGGGAATCGCTCGCTCTCTGCGGCGCGAGCGTCGATATATCAGGGGATGAACGCCGGAAAAAGAAGCATCCCCCTACTACTCTGGCGAGAGCTCGAGAGGTCGACCCCTACCCCCACGTGGTAACCGCGCTCCTTATGCCAGCCACGGGCAACGATTCGTCATATCTCCGCGAGGACTTCGTTTTTTTTCTTAGGGAAAACACGGGAACCGCATATTTGTCCGCTTGGATGGAATGCTTTCTTCATTGGAATTGTGAGTTGTGGGGTTTTTGAAGTAAGCGGTTTGTAAGTTTATCATATTTATTTTCGTTTTGTTAGTTAAGATTGATCAAAGATGTTGAAATATTTTTACGGATTATTTAATTAATTGCAATAAACGTTATAAATGTTAACTTTTCAAAAAGTTTTTCATTCCGTTAATGTAAGCTACAGTAGTTTGTATAATAGAGTATTTTGCATGACAAGCAGCCCCCAAATTAGTAACTCGAGGAAAGCAGAGAAAATCAAAGCCGTGTTCAATGTCGCCCAGAAAGCAAGCAACACGTACACCCACAGTAGCATCCACACTTGTGCACGTACTTTCCATTTCCGATAGGACGAATCGATACATCGCGCCCACACATCCCAGCGGGATCTCGAAAATCCCATTAGGAACTATCCTTCGATATAGAGAATCAAGCGAGCGACGACTCCGCGCCGAGGATGGGAGAGAGTCAGGCCGATCCTTTGCATGAATATGTAAATCCTTATTTTCGGATCGAGTGCACTCGAAACCAAAAATCAAGCCGCAAGAAGGCTCTGCCGCGGAGAGCCGCTGTTCCCCTCCTGATCGCGAGAGCTACTTTGCGGCTGAATTGATTTATTAACCCAGCGACCTCGAAGCGTCATTTTTATCTTTGACGTAATCTCCGTGCGTTTTATTAAAAAACGAGAATGAAGGATATATGCGGGGAAATAAATCAGAGCTGAGCTCTGACGTTCGAGTAATTTTCATAATCCATTGAAAATTGCTTTGTTTGCGGACAGGTAATTTATAACTGTATCCAAACTTGGATTATTTCAAATTGATCAATCAAACGAATAGAGATTAACTTTTTTAATATCCACCAATACCGTAAAATTTGTAAACCCCAGCAACAATCCGCAAAAAGAAATATGCAGACAAACAAACGCGCTGGGCGAGATTCAAAAGAGTCGCAAAAGCATATACATTCCGCGCTTTCCAATAATTTTTATGCACGCAGACGAGCCCCCTCTCTGGAAAAAAGGAAAAATGACAGGGAAATTGGAATGGCACGGGGCGCGATAAGCAATATAGGAGCCTTTGCGCGAGTAAATTCACGGGAAAAAGCAGCGCGCGACGGCGGCGGCCCTCTCGCATTATGCAAAAGGGAAACACAGAGGCGTTATATATTTCCTTCCCTCAAAGGCAAAGCGTTTTGTCAGCTAGTCGTACAGCTGCGGGGCGGCCGACACGCCGACTACTCAGCCTCACGATAGCCCGATAACCGGCCGAGCCTCGATGACAAATCTACCCCGGGTCCTTTTCATCGTTACCTCGGGGGCTAAAAGAGACAGAGAGAAACAGAGAAAGAGACACGGCAGCAGCACCGGACATCGGTTGCGCGCGCGAGTTTTATCTCGACGCGCCCCCAAACCACTTCGTGTCCTCAAAAGTTTTAATACCACTCTCGCGGCTTGAGGGTCAGGCAGCCCAAAGGGTGGGAGTTGGAGAAACGTCGATGGTCGGGGAAGAGAGAGAATATTTCGGATGATTGGTATTGTTGGCCGGGAGAGAGAGAAGAGCTGGCTTTCTCCCTGACGCTGCCGTATATTCAAATGGGGTGGCCATTAGGAGTTATGTTAGAATATATTGATTATTGGGGGGATCAAAGGGTAGGGGCTCTCTTGCGCGAGCTAGGAGAAAGGGATGACGGCAGTGTTGCGAATCCGAGGGCGGAAGACTATATACCCACGCGGTAGAGAAGCAGGGGTCGTGAGAGAGAGAGAGAGAGAGCAAACGCACTTCGATTTCTAGTTCACGCTTGCCGCCCCCGCGTCTCGCTCTTGTATACGTGTGCGGTTGTCTGTTTATGTAGATACATTCGAACGCCGCATGCGAAATTCGCGTCCCAGCAGCAGCTCGAAGTATGCATAAATCCAGCGCGGCAGACGCGCAGCTGACGAGCCGGCTAATTTCGAGTCGCTGCTTTCTAAGCCACGACGTTTTGCGCTGCGTTAGTTATACTTACACCCCCGCGGCTTTGTTTATCGGCGGGGGAGGTGGAAATTTTCGCGAAGAAATATAACGCCGGAGTCTTAATCAGGCAAAAAAGCTCTAGGCTTCTTTTATTTGCTAAATATTCAAAGTTCAAGGGGAAGGGGGTAGCGCTTAAAAAGGCTCAGGACTAATGCATTTAATATCTCTTGGCCGCGCGCGCGCTAGCTCGGTCCGCGTTTTTCTGGGCGCGCTAAAAAAGGCAAGCTAAGTAGAGAGACAATATGGGACGAAAGCGACGCCCCTTCTCTGAAGCCGCCAGCGCCACACGCGGCGCGTGAGCCTCGTAACGCCGGACAAATTAAAATAATAACTCTCGCGCGTATCAGTGGCTGGTACGTTAGAGCGAGACAGAGAGAGAGAGAGAGGGAGAAAGAAAAAGGAGATGAGAACGGAAAAAACGAAGAAGAACGGAAACGGAGGCCAAGAGGCTCATATCTCGAGTCGTAAGCTCTCGGACAAAGTGCAGTGAGCGCGGGAGAGAAAAATTCATTCGGCCGCGCGGGCAGGAGGCGAAGATTGCGTTCGTTCGGTAAGAGCCAAGATAAACAGGAGTAGCTTTGGGAGTAGAGCGCTGGAGAGCCGTCGATTCGCGAAAATGACGAGGGAGAGGGCTAAATGCTCGAACGTACTCAGCCGAGAGCTGGAGGCAGGAAAGTGCAAAATTCAAGCCGGAACAATTGCGATCCGAGGCGTGAATTTTCGCGCGACACGCATTACCGCGGGGGCGGATAAGGCGGGGGTGGAAGGAGAGCGGAATATTATCGAGCATTAGCCGGCGGCTTTTTCGGCAGGGGGGAAGGAGGAAAGAAAGCGCGCAGCGCCGAAGGGATAAAAGGGAGTAGGCGCGCGCGTGGAGGAGTACAATCGATGAAAGGGTTGGACGTCAAAGCCCTTCGTGTCGGCGACGCGCTCTCTCTTTCTCCTTGCTCGTTGCAGCGGCTCCCCTCGTTTTCTCGCTCTCTCGCTCTGCTTCGTATAACTCAGCGACACACGCGGGCGCGTACACATTTACATAAATTATTGATCCCTAAAACAGCAAAAGAGAGACGGAGGATGCCAGGATATAACTATGCCGGCCGCAAGCGGCGCGCATAAGAAGCCTCGTGAACAACGTCTGCGGCTGCCGCGTGGAGCAAGGCAACTTTTTTCAAGCTCTGATTTAGATGGCCTGATGCCGCTTGCTTCGGGCTTTTTGCAAAGAGCTCGGGGGTATTCTTTTTTTTTCCTAATTTTGCCCGGCTGCGGCGATTTTAAGAGAGCCTGATTGTAGAGACGGCTGGAATATACTGGTGGAAAAAGTGTCGACTCGTAAAATGCAGCTAATGATTTTTTTTTAATAAATCTTGAACAAAGTTGATAATGGGTATTGAAGATAATACGACCGGATAATACAAAAAAAGTTCAGAGATGTCTTAAAAAAATATTCCAATTTTTGATATTTTTGAAAAAAAAAACAGTTTTAACATTTCCAAAAATAATTATTAAGAAGGGAAAAATTGACAGTTATACTTAGAGTTAAGAAAAGATAATATTAAATTATTTTACTATCATTATTTATTTGAAATAAATGAACAACAAAATAATAATTAATTTTCATATAACCATTAAAATATTTTCTTATAACAATCACATTCTTTTTCTAATCAGTCGATGAAGTAACGAAAATCACAAACCCTAATATCGTAATCAATTGGAGACTGTACATACCTACAAACACACACACACGAAATTTGTTTTAATTGCAATGTATTATATATTTCTGCATCGAGGCATATCGAACGAGAAGAAGGACAGCTGCGACGAATATACGGCGGCAGAAGAGCGAGAGAGAGAGAGAGAAAGGGAGAGGCGGCAAAGAGCGACGAAAACAAGCCGTGGCGCTACGTCATTAAGCTACGCATTGTTCGAAGAGGGCTGATTGTCTTGGCCGCTCGTTTCAGCCGTATAGCCAGAGACAATTGTTCAATATTCCCATTGATCTGTGAGACGCCCCCGAGGCTTTCTGCGCGCCCGTACCCACTTCTCTTTTTGGCCCACCTCCCTCCCTCGCACACACACCCACGCACATAATACACCCAAGCTTTGTCAATACCTCTATTTTAATGATATGAAACGCGCTTTACCTTCAAACGCGGCGTCGAAAAAAAGCGGCGCGAAAGCTTGAAAGGCTGGAAAACTAAGTTGCATACGCTAGCCTTTATTATTCCCGGCAGACGCTTGAACCAGTGTCTTTCACGTAAAAACCAAGCAGAAGCTAAAAAAAGGTGAAAACTAGAAAAAAAGGGACGACAACGAGCATCGCTTTTGCGAATGCAAAACAACAACGCGCGTTCAGCGCTCGCGTTATTTCCGCCGATGACGCACGTCCGGACGCGAGAGCTCTACGATTTAGAGAGGGTGCGCCTTGTCATTATTTCGCTCTTTTTCCTTTTTTCGCCGTTCGCGCGCGCGCCATTTTTTTCCCTCCGCGGCCCCGTTTTGTTGTTCGCTCTCTTTTTTTTTTCAAAAAGCACGAGGCTCGAGCAGCCGGAATTCACTCGCGAGAATCGCTTTAAATAATGGTGCGTATGCAGGCTTCCGCGCGACTCTCTCTCTCTGCGACAACGTAAGCGTCCGTTCAAACGGGGACGCAGAGAGCTGCGCGCTATTGCCTCGGAATATCTCATTGTTATGCATCAAGTAACGAACTGCAGTAGTCACGCTTTCCTATTATTTGTTCCCATTACGCGACGAAATGAAAAAAGCGCGGGAAAATATAACACCGCGAGCTCGAACTGTTTTTGAGTAATCCCATTTTCCTCATTCCAAAACAAAAGAAAAAAAAACCCTCTCCAGCATCCCAAAGTAATAACAATCTTACATCGAGCTCCCGGTCATAGATATTCACACAGCCGCTCGGAGATCGGTCGATCTTGCGCTCGGCTGCAGCCGGCTCGAACGTGAATAACGCGGAGGGGGGTGAGAGAGGCCAAATAGCGGAGCGCGAGCGCGAAAGCCGCAGGGTCATAATTAACGGGCATAAATTATCAATCCGAACATCGGTTAGCGGTCTGGGGAGGTGGAGGAGCGCCTGCGGCCCTCTGCAACACTAGAGACACCAGGCCGCGAGCGAGCGGAGAGAAACGGTTGAAGGCTGAGCGAGCGCGCCGAGCCAAGTGATTGATATAGAGATGCGGTCGTTACAGGGCCAACTGCTAGTGCTGACTCTGTGACGTACGTGTCTCTCTACGGCTATTGCGAGGCCCGTCAGTATCCAGCGCCCTGTCCACTGCACCAGTCCGTAAGCGAAGAGCTGATGTGCTTGCGGCGCTTGCAGAGAGAAAGAGTGCACGTGTGTCTGGTTGACGCAGGCAGCTGCTCTTGAATTGGGAGATGATGCGGTTCTAGGTGTTTGTTGTAAAGGAAACATTGTTCTAAGGGCGGATCGAAAAGGTAATGAAAGGAGAGGGCGGAGAGGAGGATTAAAGCCGCTCGTCTCGGCTGTTAATTAAAATACATATCGCGTCCATATAATATTCGGGATCGTTAATATAAAAAGCTCTCTGACGAAGGGAGCGGCGCGCGGATCGTACACGCGATGAGGGAAATAATGAATAATTTCCGCGGCTCTTACTCTCCCGCGGACATCCAAAATAAAAAGGCCGACCACCTGTCTCTCTCTGGCGCTCTTGCGCGCGCATATAAACTTTTTATCGGCCGTCTTTTTGAAAGCGAATGAAGTAGGGAAAAAGAGAGAGCGAAGGAATTGCCAGGCAGAGCGAGGAAGGGTGAGATAGAGAGTGTGTGTACGCAGGATGCAAAATGGTCGCGGCCGCAGCGCCTTAATGAAATATGAAAAGCCGGCGCCCCCCGTATACGAAAGAGAGACGGAGAATATATATGCGGGCGAGAGGGCGACTTTAGCAGCGGCGGCGGCGGCGGCGGCGGGAGAAAAAGAGAGGAACGCGCGGCAGAGCGAGCGAGCGAGCCAGATCCGATCCTCGATATATATCCTGGGGCCGAGGCCGCAGCGCAGCGACTCTGGACGGACGGACGCCGCCACGCTTATACGCTTTAATTCCTTCGACGGCTTTAATTCTCATATTCGTATTCCGCACTTCGTCTCGTATTCCATTGCCGCGCCGGCGTCTCTCGGCCGCTCTCCTCTCTCTCTCTATCTGGCTCGCTCTCGTTTTTTCTCTCTTACTCTGCCTGTGCCCTGGAACACGAAATTTTTTTTCATTTTTGCCTAAATGCTCTCTCTCTCACGACGGAGAGAGCTCGCCGAGAACGCTCTGATGTGCGCATAAAGAGCATGTAATATTTTTTACCTTCTCGTGATCCATTTTTGAGTAAATGTTCTTTTGGAATTTAGGATCGTCCGGACTTGGTTAGTGGGTTTAATTAACTTTTTCGGGATTCCCGAAATGTCCTTTGAATTCCTTTCATCAGAACGATATTTTTCATTCATTTAGTTGATTGATATAAAATCTAACAATTATATTTAGATGATAAAGTCAACCTAAACACTAGCATAACCATTTTATATAATCGAACGAGAACAATAACGATCGAAACCCACCACAATAATAACTATAAAACCGCGTAACGACCACCCCAAAAACGTCAAGATCGACAGAAACCCGGGCGCGAAGCCCCAAATTTTCCCTTTTCCCGTCGAAATATATTCTCCGGTCTCTCGCGCGACTCTTATCACCGCGCCGAAAGAGAGCATCGCTCGCTCGCTCCGAAAGACTCAGCTAGCTCTCTCTCTCGCTCTCTCGCGAGCTTTCACGTGCGGGCTGCGGCGGAATTTATTCCGGAAATACGTCCCCGGCATGCGCGCCCGCGCGCTCAGCGGAGGGATAAAGATATTCCGGTTTTTGCATGGATTAGTAATGGAAGCTCTCTCTCTCTCGCTCTCCGGGGATATAGAAGCTCTTTTCAGGGGATGCTTCGGCAAGTCGCGGAGCTGGACGCGCGCTCTCTCTTTTTCCCTCGCGCTGGCTTCTTCCTGTAAGTATATACACTGATCTAAAGAATGACCGCTCGCCGAGAGCAGCCGAGCGAGCCAAAGCCTGAATTAGCCGCGATTTCGCAAAACACCTCGGATATATGCGCGAGCTCTCGATTGCGATTTCGCAAAACACCTCGGATATATGCGCGAGCTCTCGATTCCGGTTCGGAGAGCGAGCAGCACCGAGATTATGCTGCGTCGAGGCATTAACATTAAAAAACAGGGGCTGATTCGTTTCGCGAAATTTGTAAGCAGCAGCTAAAAAACTAGAAATTATAGTGAAAAATTCATCAATCCGACGGGCTATTCGACAGCGGGAGATGGCTCTATTATTCAGAGGCGCGAGGCTCGCTCTATACACGGAGACAAAGCGAAAAGAAGAGAGGAGGCTTGCGTGTGCAGGGGGAGGGGGAATAAAAAGCGTTCGCGC
>JAPYZB010002800.1:0-11330 GCA_030522745.1 Eupelmus kiefferi
AATGATTGATTGACTATAATTAATTAATATAATTAAACAGGATTAACAATCTGTGCATGACTAAGTTTTCTCCATGTAATCAAGCAAACGATACATATACAATTGTACAATATTATGTTTCTATAGGTGCGCATTCTGCTATAATTCTATTTACTTTATTCGAGAAAAAATTAATAAATTAATAAATCTCCAAAAAATGCTAGAATCTAATTGCTTTTTATAAAATCTTTGATTTCTTTACTCATCCATCTTTACAGCATATAGTTTCATAAGCTTTCGTTTATCACTTTATCCAACATATTTTCAGAGGGATGAACCTATACAAGGGAGAATAGTGATAATAAAAATCCTGACAGTGACGGTAATCGTGAGGCATAGGGCATCTATAGAAATTTTTATCCTGTCATTCTAATCTTTCTTCTCAAAACAAAGTCGCATCACTTTGTACTATTATAACACTAATATTTTAAGTAATAAATAATTTCAATAATTTAAATAAAAGAAAAAATTTTTAAATCTGTCTATTTTAAAAGTTTTATATTCAAAAAATTTTCAAATTAAATTATACTATCAAGTCCTGATAAAGAATAGCACATTTATACGTAAAACAAAAGTATTTATCGGTTTCCTATAAACTAAATCAATGATAAACTAGTACTGAACAATAGCACGTAGTAGACAAATTTTTACTCAGAATTTTATTTTAATTTTTGTTATGCCAATATTTTCACTGTATTGTATTGAATAGTTTAAATTTTTTCGCAAAGTATAATTTACTTTCAAACATTCTATACTGTAACACACCAAACAAACCTAAAGAAAATTACAAAATGAAAAAACCCTCTCATTATTACAAACCTACCAAAATACGCAAGTGCCTACCGCACCACAAACTCTCCATTTTCGCCATCCCTCACAATCACATCTCGCATTCGGACGAAGAACCGCATCGATTGCACTTCCCTCCCAGCTCCTCGGTGACGAAAGGCGCGAGGGTGTGCGTCTTGTTAATTTAAATGTTAATGTCGCGGCTGCACACATCCACCTCTCTCCCGTGAGCGCTACTTTGAGAAGGAAATCCCGGCTTGCTTACTAATTAGTAATTACACGTCCCCGCGAATATCCGCGGCTGCGGAGCCGGCTCTTCCGCCGGCTGATCCCGCTAATCACTTATGACGTGTATCTATTTAAAGTTCGTCGAACAAGGGGGATAAAGAAAGATGTGGACGAAGCTTCGGAGATGGAAGATTACGTTTTCGTCCTTCGTTTGACGTAGGATTTGTCTATTTTAATTAGTATGGGAGCAAGGTTATTGGGATCTTGGTTGTAATTCAGGCTGGGCTGGGATTTGATTTTAATAGCAAATTCGTGGCCTAGTTGTGTCTTCATGATTGTGTTTATTCATTTCGAGAAGTGAAAATTAGTATAGGTGTCGTTATGCTATATATAATTTTTAGAAAAATATATAGGATTCGTGGAGTAGTATAAGATTACTGAATTAGAATTATTTCAGTGTTTCTTTTGTAAACCGCGTTCGCAATGTCGTATTCCATGTAATGTAAAAATATTATTAATATTACAAATTTGCAATTCAAATTAATACATTATTAAATACCGTATGAGTCTTCTATTATAAAAACAATACTATAAGTTTTTATATGATAAGAACTTTTGTAATTTGTATTTACTTAATTTACATATTTTTATATCGTTGATAATGTACTGCATCAAAACAAAATTATTGATTTGAAGCTTTGAAAATGAGCCTTATTATATATATCAATAAACGTAATGTTTTCTTTTGTAACAGGAATTAATAATTATTGTATGCAATTTTTGTTTCGTTCTAAATATATTTTTAATTTGTATAATGCGCTTTTTGATAAAAAATAAAATACTTTTATGATACGAATTGTAACATTGTTCCAATCTTCTTTTAGTTTAATATCATTAAAAATTTTAAAACTTCGTTTTACAAGAATTTTATTCTGAATTCTTACAAGTTATAAAGTTAGTTATTATAAAAAAGTTATGCAAAATATTCGTAAAGATCCTTCTTTACAGATCTTTAACTACGAAGTTAAAGTTTTAGCTTTTAAATTTATAAAAGCAAAATATATGTAATTTATATATTTACGTAGTAAAATGTTTATAAAATATGCATTATAAACAGTGTATAATATTAAAAATATATAACATTTTTCATGACTTTCAAAATGCAATTTAGCATTTTTCTGTTTCGAAATTTCAACCGGAAAATTCAAGTTCATAACTTGATAAACAATACTTTTCGAACTTTCCAAACATAATTTCACTTACCGCAAACTTAAAATTTTTAAAACGGAACTGCTGCGGAACTGTCTTATCGGCACTAAACCTTTGTGGCTTTTGAAAATTATAACTTAAACGGCGAAACAAAGCTTCATGGCAAAGTTTCACCTCCCTATATCGACTACATAATTTTCTAACTCCTACCCATCGTTTCAAACTTCACAGTGCTCTAGAAGATAATCGGCGATTAACTTTTGAGCAAACTTAAACTTGCACAAAAGATTCAACAGCATCGTACTTATAAAAGTCGTGATATTTAATTAGATTTTTAAAATAATTTTAGACTATTATGCTATGAAATTTGACAATGAATTTTTGTTGTTTATTTACTGTACTGGGTTAATTAAATAATAGATAATAAAGATATAATTAGATGCTTCAAAACGAGTAATTTTCTTTCACTAGATATACAAGCTTTAGAAATGACAAAACGTATACGTTATACTATTATAATAGTAGTAGCTAAAAGCATCGTTCACCTTAAATAATAAGATCATCATTTTATCAAATACCACCCCTTCATCCCTCACAAAGGCACTGAAAAATTCTAAAAATTCCAAGCACAAAGCAAAGGAACTCTCCAAACCCAAAACTCCTCGCTTACAACCACCCACCCAAAAATCTTCAACTTCACGCACCCCTCTTCAACTTCAACCTTCCCCCGTCAATCTTACCTCCGCAACATCTCAGCGCGAATACATCCAAACTCTACGATTCGCGTTAGCTTGCTATGGTCAGCGAATAAGAACGCAGCTTGCGCCCTGCATTGTGCGCCGGTATTGATCCTTTCGAATGCACAAAGTCGAGAGAGAGAGAGAGAGAGAGAGAGAGAGAGAGAGAGAGAGAGAGAGAGAGTGTACGCACGTATACGCGCATGAACCCGCGCTGAAATACGCGCACGTACGGAGTGGTCCATTTAACTTGACCGCGCTCGCAGTCCGCGATAAAGTAGTTTTCAGCTCACTCTCTTTCTTACGTTTCTTTCGTTTTCCGAGCTCATGCGAAGCTGCGCTGCTCGCGGCTGAGAGCGATGATGAATAGATGTTTATCGTGCGCGCGCTCCTCAAATTTTTCGAATTAAGGTCGGGCTTTGAAATTTATTGTAAAAATGCCGGAGGGAATTAGAAGTTGGGTTTCGTTGGGTGGGGAGTGGATTGTTGTAAAGTAGGTTAGGAATCGATGGGGGTTCATCAACGCTTTTATTTAAGCATTCTTAAAATTTTTTTAGTCATTCTATTTCAATAGTTGCTTAACTTAAATAGTAATTAAAATTAACTTTCATCTACACTAAGAAAAAATTTATTTTTAACAGAAGAACTAATTGATTCAGTTAAGGTTTAATTGACTAAACAAAAATTTCATTGATTCAATAAAGTCTGATCAAAATAATTAAATTTTTTCTCAGTGTACACTTTTATTTTTATCCTAAAAATATTTCAATAACAAGTTCTTGAATCATTTCATTCTTAAAATGTTTCACATCAACCGTCCAAACAGTAAAAAAAAAGAAGCAGATTACTATCCCAAAAGAAAAAAGAAACCAATCTCAAAATCCACCTCTAATCTCACCCATTAATTTCTGCTTCCAGCTACCTACCGACCCAGCTCAAGATCGAGTGCAACATCTGCAGCCCGGACTACGACGGCATCGTACTGGTATGCGGCACGCCGCCCGGCTGCGATGAGCCCGAGCCCTTCAAGACCGTCCTCTTCTGCGCGGGCCAGCTCGACGCTGACCTGTTCAATCACACGGCCGTCATACCGATCAATCTGCCGGCCAAGCGGCTAGTCTACAGCCCCACCGGCCCCATTGATCCGGACTACGATGACGTCAGGCTCTTCAGCATGGCCGCGGTCAAGGGATTCAAGCGGTAAGCTCGAAGCGACGTTTTTTTCGATTGCCATACAGACAGGATGATGGAGGCTCTTATTTTCAAGTTTCTAGCACTGGGAGGAGAGTTTTATCGGATCGCTGTGTGCGAGGGTTGATGTAGTTGTTTAATTAAGAGACGTTGGGCTTGCGAGAGTATATAGGAGTGTGCGCGTGGTAAGACGGGTTGAAGGTAGAGAAAGAAAGGAAGAGGTTGGGGGTTGGTTTTTGCGGGGTGTTAACTGTGTGAGCTTTGATTTGAAAAAGTGCGGATAGCGGAAAATATTGTGTTGCTTGTATTGGTTTCTGGAAGTAAGTCGATTAATTTAAAATTTTAAAAACAATTATGGAGGATTTGAAGAAATACTCATAGTCAGTTAAAAAAATTTGTTTTGTTTTTTAATTAACCAAATATTTTCTTTTTCTTTTAAGATAGATATACAGAATCTCTTAAGCCGATTTATTTCTGTATATCTCATTCTTGACTTTTGTTTACTTCTTTCAAACGAGTAAAAAGAAAAAGCTAAAGAAACAGATAGTTAGCTCTTTGTCTTCAATGTTTATGTTTTTACTTTGATACGATACGAAAATGCAATTGAAAAAGAGGCCATTATAGGTGATATAACTGTATCTTTGTATAGCAGTCGTGTGTTTAAGTGTGGCTTTACGTTTTTTGCTCATTAATGGCAAGCCCCTCCTTAGTTCGGCAATCGAGACTTGGGAGAAGGAACGTTGACAAATTACCAGTGATTTATAGCAAGTGCTGCGGATTTTATTCCTACTTCGAAGAAAATGAAAATAAAAGTGAAAATAAACTAAATTTTTTTTATAAAAATTATTCAAAATATGTACAAACAATTTTGTTGAGTGAATATTTGTATGGTCATATACTTATATTCATGGCGCCGTAGTATGCACAACGACTATTCTATTACATTAATCAAGATAATTTATTATGATACTTCGAGATGCCAAACAACGAAGTATACCACACCGCTCATCATTTCGTTCACCGTCGATGCAAAGCACTTCACGCTCGACAATCTCTCAAAGCTTCTGCACGCATACACGAATATACATCGAAGAAGCCACGCCCAAGCCGCGAGAAGATCAACTTTCCACTTTGATACAGGAGACTACGGGAACTCGCGAAGCGCGAATTACCATTCCCCGGCAACTTCTCCGGGAGGTGGCAAAACTGCTGTATAAAGATAATACAATTCAGCCGTGACGGGGCATACTCCGCGCGTGCATGCGTATCCATTACGCCGGGATGGCCCTGGATAATGGAATTTTTCTTTTCTCTTTCGTTTTCCTCTCGAAGACCGATCGGAATAACAATTGCATTATCGCGCAAGCTTTTCGCGCGCATCGTTGGCGAGAGCGCTGCGAGTGTCTGGTAAAGTTACTGTACTGCAGTCGCGTCGCGTTGATCATATTACAGAATGATAGTGTGAAAGGACATTGGCAGAACGTTTCCGTGCGAAGGATGATGGGTATGCAAATTAGACGAGATTGCGGTAGCATGCAAAATTTATAATCACTGGAAACTTTCCTTTCTTTTTTTTTTCAAAATTGAATGAAGGCAGAAAAGAGTGGAAAGTTGGAAATAGTAACTGAACATTGTGTAGCGTATTGCTTATAGGTTGGGGGTTGATCAAAAAATCAATAAGTGTACGTTTTCACTAGAAGGAGTTTTGTGATCATTTTTTTTATATTTATTTTTCAATTTTTATATCAACATTTATATTCCATGCACTAACACGTAAATTATTTATGAAATTCATATTTCAAGTTTGCTGCTCATCAAAGAGCAGAAATAAATTTTAATCTCCTAATTATAGAGTATTGCGAAACTCCGAGCGGCTTAGATTCATTATCCAAAAGTCAGTGCATCAGAAAACAGAAAGCCGCAAACCGAGGGAAAAAGGTGCACGAAAGCACAACGGGTTAACAGAGTCGAACAAAATCAGTAACAAGAATCCCGGAGTAATCCTCGGGGCGAGTAGTTGGCATTCCGTAGAGGCGCAGCACGCCTCGCTAAGCCCAATCTTGGCCGAAATTCGCGCCCCGCTATACTTACAGCCGCCCGCCACGTTTATACACACAATCACTAAAACGTTGTTTATTCTCTCTGTTTCTCTCTCTTGCAGTGCTCTGCAAGCTGGCGTGCGCTGTCCGCTCCTTGTGCTGCTACCAGACCCGCGCTTCGAGAACACCGAGCTGGTTACTCTGCTGGGCGCCCTCGAGGCTCTTTACGTGGTAAGTAAAGTCTCTCTCTCTCTCTCTCTCACTCACTCTCTCACACATATATACACTCTCTCACTTGCTGGCTAGCTTTCTCTTCCTCTGTGGCCTCCGAAATCTTACGGTAACTGCAATTTCCGCCCCCGCGCTAAACCGTTTTCTGCGCGCTTTCGCCAAAGGATGCGCTTAATTGCTACCAATGATGCACCTCAGGTGGATACTAAGTTTTGTTTTTTTTGTTTATGAGCTTGTTTCTTATTGAAAAAGTTAATTTGCGTCTGTTTGTCCAGGCTATCATTACTGTGTGCTCGTACACTATTAATTTTAAATTAATGTTATTTTTGTATAAATCGATTCACTTAGAAAGAAACAATTTTTTACTTTCTCTTCATTATCATTTTCGAAAAATAAAAGTTGAATAACTTCATTCAGAAAATTAAGCCGTATATTAGTTTTTAATACTTTTTATTGTCATTCAAATTTCGTTCAATTTTAACTACTTACTGACTACGGACTAATTTCCTGCCATAATTGTATTAATAGTTTTTTTCTGAAATTTGTTATTCGCAGTTCTGTATGTTTGCAACTCTGATTTTGTCATTCAAGAAGCAATACACTTCAATCATAGTATCTTTTCACCTTAAACTATGCAACTCTGTATTTAAACAAATGTCGTTTACTTCGATTCAAACATATTTTTTTTATCTATTTTTTCTGTTGATTAAATATAGAAAAGCATTTTACAGCCATTGCTTCCAAACAGAATCTCTAATTACTTGCGCGATCCGTGGCATTGTTTCTTCAATCAAACAATCTATGTATTTTCCTAAGTTAATTTGGCCGGGAGTAGAGCCACTTAAAAAATGATTAGGTATTAAATTTTCATTACGGACAAGAGAAACGTAATCAATTTCTGATATTAAAGTCTACATGTTTCCTCGCACGACGCTATAACGCTGCCTTTAGCAATTTTATACGGCTGCTCCCACGCGTCTATATATGTAGTCCAGTAGGCGAATTGAACGACACTTTTATCTGTTTTTTTTTTAACGCGTGTGGAATCTTCACGAGCAACTTTTTTAAACCTCTAACAGTCTTTTTTTGTACTAGACCCTTAATTATTTTGCCGAGGCACAGTTGGGAGATAATATAGTTTTTTACGACATCGAAAAATACTTCACCGTTGAGAATCTCAAAAAAATACATTAAATTTTCTCAGTCCATAAAGTCTTTAAGTTTTGATATGCCGATATGAATTCGAATCTTTCTTTAGCAAACCTATTCTGACGAGTCGACAGAAAATGTTACAAATTTTCGTCACTTAAAGTAATTTGGCGTATTGTGATTAAAGTTGATTCTATTGAATCTGTTCGGTCTTGAGTATCTTTTCAGGCAGAAGCGCTATCGTTCGATTGCTCAATAATATGGATGTTGCGGCCTCCACCTTTATTTGAGTTGTACCCTGTCCTCGACGTTAGTTGCAGCTTCTCCAGAGCTACATTTATTGCAGGAGATCTTGTACATTTTTGTACAATTTTATTCATAAAACCCGCGAATTTGCATTCTAGCCTTACTTAACTTTTTACATCGATAAGTTCAAACACTCACGCAGTGCTTATCACGCTTTGTTCTTGCACCAAAGGACCGCGGGGAAACCTTTAGCCTCCCTATCCCACGGGAAACTTGAGATACAATGGAGGTGAACTCTTACTGAGGTCCTAACAGTGTACGAGTGACCGGAGTCACCCCTTAACTGCGGGCCACATAGGCCATGAAAATGCACTGTTATTTTCATGCGTAAAATTTCAGCAAAAAGCGCTCCTCTCGACGTGCGCTTCAAAATAATTTTGAAATCTTACCTCAAGATTCCCAACGGAAACTCAACACTTAAACAACACTGTATAATCCAACCAATCCCCATCCACAATCATCTACACCTCCGTAATCCGACGTATTCCAAAACTCCAAAAGCACCCCACCCTCACCCTCCACTCTCCACCTCCCAAATTCACTCGCTCAATCCAACTTCCTCAAAAGAATCCACACCAGCCTTCCCGCCTCCTCGTTCTCACCGACTAAAATACCTCCCCTAGAAGCGATCGCGAAACTCGCCGGCTAACTTATATACTCGAGAGCAACCATCTCGCGGCCGCCACCGCCGCGACCTTCAAGGCGTGCCTCTGCGCGCTTTGTATATGCATCCTCTATGCGCGCGCGTAGGATACATACACGAGAGAGGAGAGATGCGCGCCTGAGACATGCCGCGCGTGCCGGCGAAAGCTACTGCGGGGGCGGCGGCCGACCTAATTAGCGGAATACCCGAGAGCTGGCTTCTTTCGCCGAGAGAGAGAGCTGAATCTCGCCGCTGCTTTGGGGAATACCGCGGGGCTCTGGAATTTTTTGCGCGACCTTCGGGAGACTTGGGTTTTACGCCGGGTGGGTGTAGGGTCGTGGTGTGTCAAAGGGAGTTCCAACTTGAGTTTGAAAAGTGTAGGCGGCCTGTAGGGTTGCGAGTTAAGGTTGTTTTTAATGTTTTATGAGATGGGGATATTTTGCTGTTGCTGGCTTAGCTTCGGGGTGAAAAGGAAATTCGATAATGACTTGTCTTTCTTAATTGATGAATTTTGTGATCATCTATTGAAAAATTGATGAGGCAAAAATCAATTTCCACGAATCTATCCTTCATAACTAAATACCGCATCGAACTATTTTTCAACTTCACACCCGCCAGATTTTCCCAACCGATCCACTCCAGCAGCCACGTCCCCGCAAGAATCGATCAGTCCCGCGCCCGCGGCGCGTCCCCGCATTTCCCTAAACACAGCTCAACAAACTTGGCTCGCCGATAAGAAGCCCAGAGCCGACTCGGCTACTCTCGGCCTTTCGATAGTTCGTCAAACAAACGCTCTGGCAATGTTTCAGCCCCTGCAAGTCCGGGAGATCGGAGCGGCGCACTGCTACAAGGCGACAAGACTCGGCGTCTGGAGCCCGATTTGCAGCAAGAAGCTCGCTGGCGTGGTGAAGCTGGCCGGCGCCTTGGAGAGCGGCAGATTCGTCGCCCGTGACATCGGTGAGTACATTGAAATGATCTTGGGGCCGGCCGGGTATGCGGCCTTCTTTATCTTGATTCCGGAGACGGAAGGAAGTTCGGCACTGCGCCCGGATCGAAGTCTGCTATATTGGAGAATTGTGGATAGTGGCCCTAGGCTATTGAGTGGGTCGAGGAGGGTTTTAAATTTATAGTGATGGGAAAAAATAGTAGATTGTTGGAGTTTCGAAAAAATTGAATGAAATAAGTAAAATTTTTGGGTTTTAAGGAAAGTTTAAAACTCGAAGGCTTTAAGGCTCAAAGGCAAAGACTCATAGGCATCTTTCATGTTAGTTTCATATAGAGTGCATATTTATTCTAGGTTTTATTGATAAAGGTTAAAAAAAATGAGCATACGAGATAAAAAATTAAAATTTATACATTTCTCGACCTCTGTCTATTTACCACTGATGAAATTTTAACACTGAAAAAGACATCCTCATTCCTTTACTCTTTTTTATTCAAAATGGTAAGCTCTACAAGTTTAAATAAAAAATTGTACTACGCTTTAGTGAAAAATTATGATTTTATATTTCAAATTTTAACATTTCTACGCTAGCAATGGTTGAAAAAATGACAACCATATCTTTAAGTTATAAGATTTTTTAGTTATTTTTCTCATAATATTTGAATTTCTCTAAGAGCAAAGTTATTTCAGGTTGACTCAAATAGCTAAAAATAAATATCAAATGTATTAATTAAAATAATAATCTATACTAAGATCCTGAGATCATACAAAAATAAATTGAAACAATTCTAATTGGTTATATAATTTGAACAATTATTGCTTTTCAAGTTTCAAACGCAGCTCGGCGTTCCTGTCTAAGACAAAATTAAATATTTCAGCCACGTAGATTAAAGTGCTTAAAAATTTAATTTTGATAATTGACTCTACGAAGATATAAAAAACAGAGCATAATTCAGGGAGCAGTATAAAAGAAATTTAATAAAGTAACGCAAGGCAAAGCCAAAAAAAGCTCAGTAAAAATAGTCCAGAGCGAGAGAGAGAGAGAGAGAGCCGAAGAAGAATGCCGAGAGAAGAGCGAGGAGCTAAAATTGCTGGGAGGTCCTCGAGTAGCTCAAGCCAAGTAAAAAGTCCTTCTACTTAATTGAGCAGAGCGTGTACCGCTGGTCCAGTAACTCCTTCCAGAACCCTCCTTCTCTCCCACCCTCCCCCCGAACACACATACACCAACCGAACCCGGCGACTTCTTATCTTATCCAGCGCACGAGTCGCCTGCAGTAATCAATCCTAGCCCCCGGTGTCACTGTACCAGCGGCGTCGGCGCCGCGGCGGATCATTTCCCGGGCATCGTTTTGTCATGATTCTCGCGAGATGCGCTCTCGCACACGCGAGAAAGACAGAGTGAGAGAGAGAGAGAGAGAGAGAGAGAGAGAGAGAGAGAGAGAGAGAGATTCACTCGAGAGAGTTTGGACGTCTTCGAGGAGCGCTCGTGAGAAATCGAGGGGAGAAAAAAATGGCCCGACGATTAATGATCGTCGCAAAGCGTAGTTTCTTATATTGCGTTTCGTCTGCGCGAGATCTCGAGGCGAGTTTTGCGCTGTTCGTTAAGGATGCTTTATGGGCTAGAGCTTTCGGGAATTGCGGCACGTCCGGCGAGCGTTGACGCTGTGTGTCTGGCCTCTTTGCAGCGATTGATTTTCGGGAGAGTGTCTTTCGGAGGAGTGGACAGGTTTGGTTCATTCGTCAATGCTGGCTGCGGGAAATGCGATGATGAATAAGTGTTTTTGTGGGGTGATCGTTAATTTTTTGGTAGTGCTTTGGCTTTTGTT
>JAPYZB010002801.1:0-11327 GCA_030522745.1 Eupelmus kiefferi
GCGCTCTAGACCAAATTAGAGTAATTAATTTTTAAATACTATTGGAGATTGTGACTTTCTTAATTCTTTTTGTTGATGGAAAGTTAATAGGAAAGTTAATTGTAGATTGCAAAATTAATGTTTTAGTATGATTTATCAAATGTTTACAGAAAGTATATAGTGCGTGAGTGTAATATATGTATATATATATATATATTTGACTTTCGTTAAAATTTTTCAGTTACCACCATTTAAAATAAAAAATATAAGTATTTAAAGAAAAATGGAAAACTTTTAAAACAGAATAAAAGATAGAATAAACAAGTTTAAAAAATCTTGATATCCGTAAAAAGTTAGTATTTCATATTTGACATGCTTTTTTTTTATTTTTTTTGTATATCTAACAAAACCAGAGATATTTACTTTTAAAACATTGTATTTAAATATTAGTCTATCTATGTATATCTAATAAGTTAACCAAATATAAAATTAAAATACATTTATAGTATTGAAACATTTATAGAACGAATTTATTGCAAATATTAATTATTTAATTGATATAAAACTAAATAATTTTACTAAATGAAAAGCAATTTCCAATAATAATGTTCATATAAACGGACAATTGACAACTCAAAAAACGAAACCACTTTTATTTTCTAACTATCACTTACAACGTTCAAGGGAACCATCCATCCGAATAAATTTTCAATCGCCGAATAAAAAAACAACGGCATCAGTCGATAAAATAGAGCTCCCTCCGGTCCCTATGTACACGCGAAGTGATTAAAATATTAACACAGCATTTGAGTGAGCCAGTATTACGTGAAACAACAATATGTAAATTCAGCGCAACAGCTTAATCGAATCGCGCTAATTATTATCAGCTCAACGATACTACACCAGCAAATGAAACTCCCCCTTACTCTGTATACGACCAAGCTATCGCAAAAGCGTATTAATATACACAGCGAGTCCTTCGCGCGGAACAAATTCACAAGATTCCGAAATGAGACAGTAGCTTAATCAGTCAAGTTCGAATATCATATTCGAGGATGCCGACTCAGGGCTTCGGGGACGACATGAATACCCACTCGGCTCGTTTAGTGGACATGTAGAAGCGCTATTTCATCAATTTATATAGGTATCGACTACTTCCTTCACGTGCTCGCTTGCCCGCTAGTTTGCACATCGTGTAGCTAGACTGTATATTACGCGAACGCGGATGTTTCGCAGCTGATGTAATTGTTATGGAACTTTAGCCTCGTGGAAAATTTGTCAAATTTTTAAATGGTAGAAATTGTTAAAATAATTCATCTTTTAAATATTATTTTAAATTGTTTTATAAATTACTTTATATTAATGGAAATATATTTTACATGAAATTATACACTATAAAGTGTTTTTTCGTTTTTGTGTAATTAGATTATGTTGCAGTGAATTTTTGTGTTAAAATTCTACGTATGAAATTGTAATTTCATACGCAAACTAATATTCATTTCGATGTAAAATTTTTGTGTAATTTGATTTTGATTGCTGAATTATGTTAATAATGAAACATACAGTTTAGAGTACATAATTGGCTGAAAATTATTCAAATAATTCTAGATACGTTTCTGTAAAACAAAAATCTATCTAATTTCTGCAATTGTAAATTGGTTAGATTTATTGATTAAAATATCATAAGTATTTTTATCATGTAATATACATCTTTTTGTTAAATTAATTTGAATCATATTAATAACTTGGAAAATAATTGTTATGTAATAAAAAATTGTTGATACTAGAAAAATACTCAACAATAAATAAATCATTGAAATTTCGCTATAAATAATGATTGCTTTTATCTGTACACGATGGACATCAATCTTACGAAAAAAAACGTTTATCAAGTAATAATTTATATTTTTTTATAACTGTCATACGTTTCAATGATTTATTTCAGAATATTCATCAATAATATAATATCGAATAGTCGTAAATCATAGGTAGTACATATCCTTGGTATACCTCTTATGTAAATGTTAATAACATTACGTTAACAGTAATTTCACATATACAACAACATACAAGATTAAATCATGAACAACGTCCCGAATTTGGCTGATACAATTAAGATTAATTGTTACTGCTAGAAATTATTTAACTCATTTATCGTAGCAAGCAAATCATATTATTATTGTAATTAAAATTTTCTATTACATTTTTATTTAAACTAAATAAGATTTTAGTATATAAATTTAAGCAATAAATAAAAACCATAATAATATAACAAAGAGCCATTTTGTTCTCAAATTCACAATGTAATTTTTGTGCAGTATTTAATTTCAAAAACTTCAGTAGTTCAGTAGTCACTTTGCTCTGACCCTAAATCTTAATTGGCCCAAGAAACTTTCAGCAAACTTTGAGTAAAAGTACGAATAATAACAATAATAGGCTCAAGAACAATACCTTACTGTTATAATCAACTATATTTATACAGCAAATGAATGACTGAAAAAACTTCAAAGTTTTTCCAACTACTTTTCCTTAAAAGTTCTACTATAGTACGTTATTCGAGAACGTGAAGCAGACAATTCCTTTACAAAGCTTTAAATATCAAAGAAAAATGACCTCTTTCCTTTTGAGTTGTACAGCTAAACGTAAGGATCACGCGCCAAAAGGCTAAACTCGCCGGAACTTCAATTATAGCGGTCTAATTCAAAACGGCAGCTTTTTACTCATCCACATTAGTCATGACGAGAAAACTTTAAAGAGCCACTATGTGCTTGCCTTTCGCTAACCCTTTGTTTAAAATGAAATTTTAAATAACGCATTTGTTTAAAGAAAAAAAATCGACGCTATTTCTCTTTCGTAATAAACAAAATATTCAGAAAGAAGATTTTATTAGTTTATTTTTTTTCTATGAATTTATTTTTAATAACAATTTTTGCAAGCTTAATATTTTTTTCTATTAAAGTCTTTAAATAAAATTCTAAACAACACATTAAGTTTGTTATCTATAATTACACTACAAGGTTTTTGCAGCTTTTTCATTTTCTTTTAAAGAGACAAGTTAATAATCATAATGTATGACGAGCATAGAGCTAAATTACTTTGATAAATTGCTAAAGGTAAATCTACAGAAACGAGACTTTGAAAAAGTAATTTCTCATTTTCTGCTGAAGAAAAACTGTTCTAGAAAAACTAGAAGTAATTTTGTTCTCAAGTATACGGGGTATATTTATTTTTGTCAACTATAATAAGTAAATAAGAAATGTGAATACAGTAACTCAAATTATTAAGTAGAAATGATTAGATATGGTCAGCCTAGTAAATGTCTTATCCTCAATTTTATTCTTTTACATTTAAATGGCAAATAACATTCTATTTATTCGTTATTTAAAAACATTTTCTTTTAGTCAATAAGACGCAAATTTTGAGCACATAGTATAATTATATGTACACTCTTAAAGCGCCATTCACACACTAAGAGAGAAGCTCAGCAAGTGTCCGCTGCGAGCGTCAAAGGCTGACTCTTACACGAAGAGTGCACTTGTATACGAAATTATCAACAATGCAAATTAAGCACACGAGTACTCTCTCGTTCAAGCGATGGACTCATCACCCCAATGACTAGCACCCAATTACTTACGCATGTACTGCGAGCACATCACTACAAACGAACGGCATCACGCACAAACTACTCACCTGAAACATAAGAAAAGAATTCTCAGTATTAGATATATTTAAAGGACATTAGAAAAATTAATTTTAACAGAAATAATTAAAAGCTCTTTGATGTATAATTGAATATTTATGAGATGAAACGTAATATCTATATTTGATAATCTGATTGATAATTAAATTAATTTAAGTATTTCAGTTAATTTTTGCTTACAATTTTAAAATAACAAATGAATTTTGACATTTTCATATTTAATATTTTCAGCATTGGAATTACTGCTTTTTTGTAAAATCAAAATGTATTATTCAATAGTTTTAATATATGCATATGTAAATTAGATATTCTATTGTAAGCACATGTGAGATGCAACTGACAGCAGAATATTTGCATGCGCATTCTATGTATTTTAATAAACTAGCACATCACGCGCGTCTGCACATATTTTCTCGGTTATGATAAACAAATATCAGGTCGAATTATTTCGATAATAAAGTTTAGTCATAGATGTTTTATAGGAGAGCTTGAGGCGCTGTGCGCGCATAATTAAAAAAAATAGTATCAAAGAAAAACTCCGGCATTGCTTGCACATCAAGTCCAGTCAATCGCTTTTTTTGTTTCTGATAAAGATATTAATAATTTGCATACACTGGTTTTATATATGACTTAGATGAATCATTATGCGTGTAATTTAGTTTTATGAATATTTTTTTGTATAAAAATGGAATTAAATTTTTAATCATAAAAATAGAAAAGTAAAACAGACTAAATAATTTATTTGCTCTTAAAAGATTAAAAAAATAATAAATACTTTTTGTAAAAGCATTCTCTTTAAAGTTATTCATTAATTCTTTAAAATAATGCTTTTATTCTTAAAGATAAAACAGGCCTAAAATCTTTATTCAACATTCACCAAGAAAAACTAAACCCAGGCAATTATCCGTAAAGCAACATCCCATCGATTCGTTGTCACCTAATCTAAATAAATCCCGGGATCAAACGCTCCCAGCGAGAGCCCCACGCAAAACCCTCTTCATCGCCAAGCTAAGATAACGAAAAAAGATCCAAAGCATCCCAACCATCTCACCGAAACACCAAGAGCCGCACTACAAATTACGTCGACGGGCGCTTGCGCCTCTGTGTATACAAGCAATCCTATCGATTAACGAGAAACACGCGGAGACTGCCGGACACCTCGAGAGGGATATTAACACCGTTGCTAATTAAGCACGCAGAGCTCGTTGACGATCGTTCAGCGTCAGGCCAATACTCCTCGGCAAGTACATACTGCAGCTCGTGATCCATTGAATTTTGCCGTTCAAGCCCATCTGAAATGTAACGCGGTGGGTTATTAGCCGGCACGCACGGGGATATAAATGCGCGCTGAAAAGGAGCGGAGCAATTAAGACGCCAAGAGGCCAGCTGCTCGCGCGCGCGCGCGCGCGGGAACTAATTGAAAACTTAAACCGGCGGCGAAGCGCCCGCGACACGGCTGCTCTAAACGGCAAACTCCGCGGATTCTTTTTAATAAGCCCTAAGAGTTTATCGCTTTGACGTTTCTTTTCTTATTTTGCTTGTTTTTTTTTCCTTGTTTTTAATATCTTGAGTGACTTCGGCTCTCTGTAATCTTTGGTGAGATTAATTGAAGCAAGAATTAATTAGGTATTGACCGATGAGTTTTCTTGGTATTTTTATTGTTTTAAGAAAACTGAAGAATTGTAAACAATTATTTGCAGTCTTAAATTTTAATGATGAAGAAATACTTAGAAAATAGAAAATACTTTTTCGTTCTATTATGAGAGTTTTAATATATATAACATTCTTGCTTTAACATTTAATTCTCGAAGAAAATCGTTTCTTATTAAAACAGTTACAAGTTCCGAAACTTCTTAACAAACATTAAATGAACGCAATGCAGTTGTATAATGACGCAATTATTAGTTTCACTATATCTCACTTCAGTTCGAAACTTTTATCTCTTACTTTTTGAATTCGAGAAACAGCTGTCTTACAATCTCGAAGAATGTAACGTTCTACAAAGTTGAATTTCATTGAATATCGACAACACAAAAGAATTGCCGGAAATTTTACACGATTTGTATCGGAAAAAGACTCGACAACTCTTTTTAAGCGCCACAAAGAATATTGTGCCCTAAAAATATAAAATTCTTTCCTCGAAAACGGTAAAAGCATTATCCTCACGTTCCATTTTATCGCAATACTGATTTCTATTTTGACAACGAGCTCCGACTCTGCCAAATCACACCGGAAACGTTGCCGCGCAGTTGCAAGTAGAAAAAAAAGAAAGGAAGCAGCGAGCGAAATATCAATAACGGAAAAATTCTTTCAAACGCTCGTTTTCCGAAGAGCACATTCTAAAACAGTGCAGGCCGGAATAACGATGAAATTCCATTTGAAAGCTCTGACCTCCTATTGCGCTAGTGAGCTCCCGCGTCGCTCGCTCTCGTCTTTCTCATTTTAAGCTGTACAAGCACACACTTTGAATAATGAGATTCGCGGAGCGAGAGATGTAGCGCGGCCGAGCGAAAGAAGGGGAACGAGAGCGCCACAGCGCGACTAGTGGCCTTCCCCAGCCTCTCTCTCTCTCTCTCTCTCTCACAAAGGGAATCGCGAAAATCCAGTCCTCCTTCTGCAGATTCGAAGGAACACATCGCCCCTTTATTGCGATAGACTCTTCCGCGTGCGCGTATTTTATTCATCCAAAGATGAAACCGCCCCGAATAACGAAAACGTCTATGCGCATACTTCTCTCAGCGAGTCAGCGCTCTGCGGTATACGTATTTACATTTTCCGAGTGCCACCCCCCGGGCCGCTTTTGCGCGAAATCGAAACTACTTGACAGGAGAGCCAAGAGAGAGAGAGAGAGAGAGACAGCTCGTCAAAGAGGAGGGCGAGCATTTAAAGGCCCCTGACTTTAATCGGATGAAGTTTTCGAGTTACGCGGCGCTGCGGACAGAAGAGGCCGCCTTTTGCGCGCTCGTCGCTTTTCCGCGCGCGCTTGTATCTATCGCTCGAGGAGGGCGCTCGAGGAATATATACGCGAGTTCGGCTGCAAGAGAGTGAAAACGGTAAAAACGGTCTGGGGAAGAAGAGACGGGGGAATTCCAGACGACTGGCTTGTAACCGAAACTCCCGCGTTTGGGGGAGACACGCTAAAATAATCCTTTTTAAAGGGAGCTGCGAGTGCTGAGAGTTTTGGAATTTCAAAGTTTCTTGGAGATGCTCATTTTTGCGGTAAAGTTTGAAGTGGAATTTAAGAATTTATTTGTCCGTTTGTGGTAGATTGGAAAATTAAGTAGGCTTTGATCAGGGTCTGACAAATTAGTATAATTATTAATATAATAATTTCGGCTGTTGAGTAGATTCTAATTTAGAGCGTAACAACATTTCAGTAATTAGGCTTATGTAAATTGTATTAAATAAAAAAAATCAATATGAATATAAATAATTCCTTGTATTTACAATCCAAGTTTAATTATGATGAATAAAGTTACAAGAATATAGCTTTATACAGAAATCAATAAATTATAGAGAGATCGAAAATCAATTCAATTATTTACGCCTGATATACTTTTTGATATAGTAACTGATACTTTCATTGATGTTTTTCGCTATCAGCTCGGTCAACATTACAAAAAATTCAAGCCGGTTGGTTACGATTAATACACTTTTAGAGCACCAACATCCTAATGGCTTCCATCACGTTAAAATTACGTTATAGAATTTTAATTTTAATTAAGTGAAAACCTATAAATGTGCAATGGAAACGAATAATAAAATTTATTTTTAAATATACAAAAATTATCGAAAAATTATCTTATTTTATCTTATAAAAGAAATGTACCGACAAAATGTCAACATAACCATGTCCATTTTCATAAAATGTACCTGCTTTGCTATATATTCTATCTACTCAAAGTTATTAAATATTTATAAAAAAATTAAAAAAGCTTTCAAAAATATTTATTTTGTAAATTTAATAATCTTAAAACTTTATATCATATAAATAAGTATTTTTTATAATTTTTATACAGAACTGTAATATTTAATATTGCCATTTTGAATACAAAGGTAGCAGCATATTCTTGAGTTTTTTAAATCTATTTGTCTAATATATTTTGCTAAACAATTTAATTAATATTAATAAATATCTTGAATGGATTTTATGAATTCAAGATTGGAAAAACAAAACAAGCTTGTTTTTATTATGCACAGGGGTAAATTGCCATTAAATAATTAAAAAATAAAACCTACTCCTATCAGGAAAGCTATTAGAGGAACGCACGAAGTACGATAAACTGGTAGCACAACATTAATCCTCTTAAAAAACGAGGCTGCAGAACTCGGCGTGTAAAAACAGATTAAACGATCCAGTATTTATTTTATAGCGAGAGCAAAGATCACTAAAGCAGCGCGCGAGGCGCAAAATTTATTTTTCCGAGTGCCCCGCACGCCCGTGGCATAAACGGCCCTTAAAGCTCCGGAGAAATTCATCATCCTAGCGGCTCCAAGTCGACCGCGCTCTCGCTCTCTCGGAAAACAAAGACGCGCGCATGCAAAGCGCGCCCCGTAAAAAGGGCGAATCCTGATTATTTCACAAGTGAATTGTTTTATAGCCCGCGATTCGTCGGGGGCGCGAGCCGAGCTAGCTATTCCGGGGAGGGAAGTAAAGTCCCGGGGCCGGATATAGCTCCAGCGTCGACGCGAAATCATATAACACACGACGCACGCCCGCGTCTACCACATAAATCTTTTACATGCGCGCACAGCCGCGGCGCCGGGCGCAGTATATACGCGCACACGTGCGCAGCGTGGCAGCCAACTCTCTCTTCTCTCTCTTTCTCTCTCTCTCTCTCTCTCTCTCTCGCTCTTTCCCTCTTTCTGCCGAGTTTCCACGGGGAAGGTCTGGAACGATAAATCTCGCACTCGGTTTCTTCCGCCGTCGCCGTAGATTCACCCCCTTCGATCGCGCCGATAAGAAAGGACTTTCTCTCTCTCTCGCTCTCTCTTTCGTTCTCCATCCATCCATCTATCGTTCTCTCTTTTCCTCGTTCTTTATCGCGGCCTGGGAAAGGGAGCTTTCCCTTTGGATTTTTCACTGGCCGCGGAGAATTACGCGAACGCCTGAGAGATGAGAAAAATAACGGACCGAATGCGGAAGAAACCGGAAGTATCTTTCTTCAAAATTTGACGCGAGTGATTGGCCGCTGATTTACCGATGGCACTAGCTCTTTATCAGCACGGCGAGGTAATATCCTACGCTGCGAATTTATGAAGGAACTATTTTATTTGGAAATAATATTATTTACAACTTCCGTATTCATATATTTGAATTCATTCTTGCATATTTTTGAAAATGATAGAATTACATGGAATGCCTGTATATGCAGCTTTTCGTGATCAGCCAATTGGATATTTCATAATTTGTATCTTCAGTAAATATTACTATATTTTGAGTTGTTTTATCAATGCTTTGTAAAATTAACTATTTTTAATTTTTAGTAAAAATTAATGAAATATCTCGGTAAAGCTGAGACGAGCTTCCGCTAATCTAAAAATTGAAGCCGTCAAAGTAAAAATTTGTAGAAAATCTGATCCAGCTTACCGTGATATGTCAATAAATTTTACCTCAAAATTCTCTCTACATTGTTTTCTGTTTAAAATTTAGCATTTTTTTACCCATTGATGAAACGCTTTCTGTTATATTTTGTAGACATTTAGTCATTTTGATAATATAGTTAGTAAGAAGCAAAAATGCAATAAAAAAGAGTCTGGTAATAAGCCTAGCTTATAACCTCACCAGTCAGACTATTGCCAAACTATTGAGTGTTAGACTTCCGCTAAACTTAAATTTTTACTCAGTCAGTAAAATTTTATACACTTAAAATTTATATAGTATTTTATCTTATAATAAAAGTTTTCTGATAAACATCAAGAATATCTCACTCCGTCTCTCCACATTCAGACAGTAACAACACAATCCTCCGCCGATCGGGCATTTATGAAATTCGTGCCACACAATAACCTCTCTCTTCCCCCCCTACCCAAGGCAAAATTCAACTGGAAGTCAGGCTTATGCCCCTCAGCGCGCGCGACTTGAGCACACAAGCGATTTCTTTCATTTCCGCGAGAACGCGCATCGAGCGCCCCCCTCGGCCGGAAGACGTATGAACGGCCAATTGAGTGGACACGGCCCCGGGACACGGGACTTAAATGCAATTGCCGTTCTTCTCCTTTCGCAGTCTCTCCCGCGCTCTTTTCGCCGCGTCTCAGCCTTCGCGCCATTGTATCCCCCCGCAGGCGGGGGAGAGAGAAAAAAGGAAAAGGATACCGCTTACGAAATCCTCGGTGGAATGTATATCCACTCGCTTTCTCGATATATCAATATACCTAATTCGCGTTGAGAGAGCGAGGAATGAAAGAACGAGAGGCGGAGCGGGATATCTGGTGTGTATGGGGGAAGGGGAGAGCAGGAGTAGAGAGGTATATAGAATAGGAGAGCGAGGGAGCTTGCAGCGGACGATGATGAATCGTCTGCGCGCGACGGCGTTTATTGATAGACGAAAAAATGAGGCGCGGATCGATGAAACGAGGCGTTTTATGAAAATTGCTTTTTCGCCGCGCCGCGTGACTCAAAATCACATTAATTTCTTTCTCGTTATGAATTTACTTCGCTCGTTAATCATTAATTATTTACTTTTGTCGCCGGGCTCAACGAATTGCCGAGCAAATTCTTTACAATGATGAATGGTGGTCAATGAATGCATGTATTTTGTTGATAAATTGATGGAATTTATTTTAAAGGCAGCGAAAAGTAAATAATTTTACGATATTACGTTATTTGGCTGAATTGCACATGTGAGCGAGGGAAAAATTTTTCCAAAATAAAACGGACGTTTCAAAAGCGCAAACGTTATTAAAACGTAACTTCATTATAATTACGCAAGCGTATTTAATGCTTTTTACTTAAAATTTTTGAATCTGCGTACACATTAATTTATCCTCAAATCATTTTATTTTGTTTATTACATAATATGAAACGTGTAACTTCATTAATAATAAAAGAAATTAATTAATTATTTAACTGATAATATATTTTTCAATAAAATATATCTCGCTTGCACAAATCGTTTATTTTCGCGTTTTCAATTAAAACAAACAAAGGGCTCATAATATTTAAAATTACGGGCACGCCAAAGCGGCAAACAAGCCGAAAGGACAACAGATAAAGCGCATCTCCCGAAAATTGACTCTATCAATCCTGACGGTAGCTGCCGAGGTTACGTAACTTATATATACACACCGCAACGTCGCGTCAGCGCCTCCTCACTCTCTCACGCTCGCGCGCACACAGCCATAAATAATCACTCAGTCATCGTTTGTTTTCGCTTGATGGCCTGAAGGAGACAAAAGCAAGTGTTAAGCGAGGGTAGAGTGAGAGAGAGAGAGAGAGAGAAATAGGGAGAGAGAGCAGAGAGTTGTGCGAGAGCACGGCGAGTATATATACGCGGGGGAGGAGAGAGACTGACACTGGAGATTTTCGAGACACGCGCGTGCTCCCTCCTCTAATGACTTTTCAAGGGCAGCTGTGTGCTCGCTGGCGCGCTCGGGGGCTTGCGGCTGCTCTCGAGCGGCGACGACGTCGGGGCGCTTCTCTCTCTCT
>JAPYZB010002802.1:0-16390 GCA_030522745.1 Eupelmus kiefferi
AAAGAAACCCTGTGACACGGGTCTCCTTATTTAGGCCAAAGAAGACTCTGAAAAAGTTTCAGCAAGATCCGTGACCCGCATCTGAGACACTCTCCTTGTCAGTTTACACATTAGTGACTTAAACTTGACCATAGTTCTTAATTTATGTAGATAGAAATTCTTTAGAAAATACAGATAATTAAATTATTGAAAAATGAAATTTTATATTTAATATTACTATTATTAATATATTTATTTAAATTAAGATTAAATAAAATATTTTAATAATGATAATATTTAATATAAAAGATATGAATTTTCAAAAATGTTTTCTTTAAAATTTAATTTTTGATTAAATACATGAATGTTATATAGTTATATGCATAATTATTCAATTACACAAAATTAAAATTGTCATTCATTTTTTTAATTTTATTAAAAATTTACACATTTTTATAAAATATTTAAATATATTATGTCTAGCTGAATTTTTAAACAAATTTTAAAATTAAGAAATGCTAATAAATATATAAATTTGATCAAATATTTATTAATGATAAAGTCGAGTGATTTCCTTATATTTTATTTCGTAATATCTCGATCTATTTTTTTATAATATTTGTATTAAATAAAAGATGAAAAAATATTTAAAATTTTTTAAATGACCTTAAGTTACGTTAATAAAATAAAACTCATGCCTCGAATAAAAAAACACATACTATTAGTTATCTATTGATATAAAAAAATGTGGATAATGTTTTTTATATTTTTCCAACTTTATATATAGACCAAAGGACAAAATATCCAATAGATATTACTACTTATTACCATTATGTTGTACTAAATAGTAAAGAATTTAAGCTTTTATATAAATTACTCAATTCTCGCAATTGCTTAAAGTAGTTGTGTTGAATTATATAGTTTTTGATAATAAAATTAAAAAAAAAAAAGATTCGTACGATATTTTGGACAAAATTATTTGTTAATTTCAAGAATATTCTTGTAAATTTTAGATTAAATCACTGTCTTTATTTTTTAATATATATTTATTAAAAGTTCATTTGTTTTACCAAATTTTTTATCAATATAAAAATGCTGTATTGTAAAAAGTTCTAAAACGAAAGAAATTTTGATCAGCATATCTTAAAATCTAGTCGATAACTCTATCGAAAATGTTGTTAGTATTATTAAAGATAAGAATTAATTTTGTTCAAAATTATTTGCTATTCTCCATTTTATTAGCTTTTACGAGCAACATACTATAAGAAATTTTTATTTTACAACACAATTACCTTAAGCTCAAGTTATATTAACATTGCACTCCGCAATTTATTCGACTGATGATGTTCAATAATATAAGCATTTCAAAGACATGATTTTGAGACTTATATCATATTATATCTATCACTATTTTAAAAATAGTTTTTATCTGTTTGAAACCAATTACAGCCTCTAAAAAATACACGTCTAATATTTTTTCATACTCTATCTACTAACAAAATCTCAGGAAAATTAAAATCAAATACCAACGTTACCTTATCGTGAAGGGTATAATTACATTGTACTCATACTTTATACAAAATCGACTAGTTTCATTGATTCAGATCTTTGTAATACAAGCGTCAGTCAGAATCAAAGATTAAAATTATTATAGTAGACAATATTTTAACAACGTATTTCAATTCATCATTTGGATTTTTTCATTAATCTCTAACACCGTTCAGTAAGTCAATACAATAAACGACTTCATCCTTATGCGAGTGCCTAACATGATTGTATGTGTTATATCTCCATTTCGATCTGTAGTGACAGTAAGGACATTGAAATCTAGGTTGCTGGTAACAGGCGTATTTGATGTGCTGCTGTAGCCCTCGTTCGTAAGTAAATCTGCTTGGACAATTAGGACAAGAAAATTTCTTTTGTTCATCTCTGCAATTGTATGGTCCTCTTTTCATTCGTACGTTTTCGGACGATATCCAAGTGTCTTCCGTTTTTATCAAATGTAACTGGTTCCAAGCTAAAAATAAAAAAATGGATTCGTATCAGTGTAGGTGGTTTATTTTTTTATGCTTTTACCGGACTTTTTAACATGCACACTTGAATGAGTACTTTTTTCTGAAATTGGAAGCATAAGGAAGATACAAAATTAATTATAAGTAGCGATAAAAAATGTAGTCTTCGTAATTTCGTTACAATTGTAACGCAACTTATAATTAATTAGTACTGATAATTTAAAAACTTACAATTGGTAAAACAACAAGTAAAATAGAAAAACACTTCTAATTTCGAGACAAACTACAAAAAAAGATGCATTAAAATTGTACAAAAGAATTTCTAAACAAAATATAATAATACCTATTTTTATAACTGATTAAAGCTACATGTAGATAATTTACAATAAATAACTTCTATTATATTTATCATAGTTACTTGGGTATCTTTATTTCAACAACCGCTCATTTAAAAATATAAAAAACCACACGTCTTTTATATAAATATATGTATACAAAAGAAACACTTAAAGATTAAATAGTTAATATAAAATTAGATGTATTTTTATAAATGAAAAATCACATTATACCAGATAATTTGATTTTAACAAAAACATTAAAATTATACTACTCGAAATAAAAATATTACAAATTTATTTCTTACGTAATTAATTTCTTACGTAATTAAATTATACAACTTAGTTTTAAAAAAAAAAAAAAAAAATAATAATAAAATGAATGGCTACTACTTCAGGATTTAACAATTCACTCACATAAATGTAATAATAATAAAGAATCTAATCATAATAAAAGAAATAGAATACATTGTAATTCGGAATATTATCATTAATCAAAAATATGCAGATGATTTTTGAGGTATCGTTGTCAGCTATTAATCATAACATAAGTTCGGAAATCAAATATTTCTCTATGTTTTAAATATTTTTATGATTTATTTCTAACTGGTTTAATTTTTGTGTACTTAATTAAACAAAGGATGAAGCATAGCTGCAGCTAAAAAATTAAAACTAATTATAGATTAAATATTAAATGTTTGCCGCCAAAAAATACTTATTTGGTGTAAGTCTGACTAAAATAAATGATACGCTTATCACATAACTAACAAAAAAAATTTCCAAAATTTATTTTAAACTCTCAATTAGACTTAAGCTTTCAGAAACCAAGTATTATTAAATCAGTTTACAGTAAATAAATATTAATGCTTCCCAATTTAAAAAAAAATCAAAATAATTTTTTAATATATACGCGTCTACTCTTATGATGCGAGCGTACGTGTTTGTTCACGTCATTAGACCACTTAGATTTATAATCGCAATAAGGACAGCCAAAGCGCGGCTCCATACCGCACTCGGCTTTCAAATGACGTTTCAGAGAATGTTCATGAGCAAAACTGCTCACACAGTGCGGACAGGGGAACTTTTTTTTATGCCACATGTGCTTGCGCTTTTCCAGTACAGTTTTTTTAATCTTTTCCATTCTTGAAATTGAACTTTTTTCTACCGGTTCCTTTGGAGAATTTAATATTAGATTGACTTGAGTAGTTGGTTCTTTGGTGTCTGCTGTGGATTCTACAGAAACAATATCGACGATGGGCTCATCTTTAATATCAATAGGTGTGTCGATAAATAAATTTTCGATTGGTGGTTCATCTGAGTAGTTGATCTCGATTTCCTCGTCAAGTTCTTCAACATCGACGTAATCTGAAAAAAATTCAAATATTAATTAGATAGATTGTTTTGATAGATTGTTGATATCCGATAGATTTCATTATTTCATGCAATGGATATTCCTGCTGCTGTTGTCATTATCATTATTATTTTTATAATTAAATCTTTTATTGTTAGTCTAACACTTTTAGAAGGTAAAATATCAATTGAAAAAAAAAGAAAAATATATTAATACATGTGTAAACAATTATTTATTTAATTAATAATAATTTTACATTAATCACTTACTACAGTATTAAATAGTTTATTCAAATTAATTTACATGAACTAGAAACTTTTTCATACGTAGATTAGAGAAAACTAATGCATATTGCTTCGAAAATAACAATGTTTTGAATGCAAATGATTAAAATTCCATATATATTTGTATTAAAATTAATGTGATCATGCATTCGTTTTCTTTAAATATGCGTATCGAAACTTTTGCTCCTAGTACATCTATATTAAATATAATAAACAATTGAACAGAATATAAGCAAATAACAGCTTTTTCTAAAACTTACTGATAATTGAATATTATGCAAATTATACTATATATGTCTATTGTTTTGACTGATTATATCTATTTTTACTTTCTGAATCAAAATTTAAGGGTGATAAGCTGAAAATTATAGTAAACACTATTAAACATTTTATTCCCTAATCGAATTTTAAACAATCGGTCAGCTTTCACATTTTTGCTATAACTGATAGATTTTAAATTCGCAAGATTAAACTATATTCATAATAAATTATATTTTCATTTCTATTGATGTTTCTTGGTTACTCATTACACTATGATTATACATTCATAATGAAAGTCATAATATACAGAATCTTTCTCAAATTTATTTACGTTTACAAATATATTAGTAAAATATTAATATTTCATTATGATTTTGGTCAAACGCAGCGAGTACAAAATTATTTTTATTGGTGGCCAAAGATTATGTAATTTTTACTATAATATATTAACATTTGATAAGGATTTTAATAAAACTAAGCAAAATTTATTTCAATTTGGTTTGCTCTTTGCTTATAATGTTACTTTTCCAGAATGTAGATTACGTATATGTTTGTTCACTTCGTTAGTCCATTTAGATTTGTAATCACAATAGGGACAACTAAATTGTGGCTCTTGGCCGCACTCGAATTTCATATGATGATTAAGAAAATCTTCACGCGCAAAACTGTTCAAACAATACGGACAAGGGAACTTCTTCATATGTCGTATGTGTTTCTGTTTTTCTGTTAGACTTCTTTTTATCCTTTCATTTGTTAAAAGTACAGTTTCCATCACAGAAGGATCTGGTGCATAGTTTACTAGTAGAGGAGTATTTTCGTTGATCTTTAATTTGGATTCTGTTTCTACAATGACTGGCTCCTCTTTAATATCAATAGGTGTTTCGATGGCTGCAAATTCTGGTGGAATTTCAATCATATAATCAATTTCGGGTCGTACATAATCTGAAATAATAATAAATAATAGTTACAAAGATATATTTAAAAATATGTAATGGATTTTACTATTACTGTTATATATACAGATTTTATTTTATTAAAGATTGTTAATATAATTTTATGTGAAAAAGTTAGAATATATAAATCATTTACTATAAATCTATTTAGTGCAATTTACAGACTGCCTTGAACCTTTTATTCTTAAATTAGCATTTTTATAAGGTAAAATGTTGATATTCATCAGTTAATAAAATAATAGTAATGTTATAAATACATACAAAAATCATTTATTAATAATAATAATTTTACACTTATCATTCACTACACTTGCTACGCATTTGAAAAAGTAATATAAATGAAGAATAACGCAATTAACATTTTTTTCTTCAATTGACTAGTAAATAAATATTACGCACGCAAAATTGTTTGCGCTTTGAAGTGTGTGCTAAGTTATCTTACTGATAGCAACTTATATTGAAATTATTTATCAACCCCTACATTTCTCACTAATACAGAACAACTAATGAGCACTGCTGATGTTGTTTAAATGCCTTTTTTGAGCTCTTTTAATCAAAATTTTGAGGGTTATAAGCCTAGAGTAATTAAAAACGTAAATGAAAATTTTATTCGCTATTCAAGTAGTATAAATAAAAAGTTTTCTTGCAAATTTTCACTTACGGTTGATAAATTTCAGATATACTTTATTCTAATATAATTTCTATCCTATTATTATTTATTGGTTTCACTCTGTTTCTTCATAAAACGTGATAAAAGTCAAAATAAGCACACAGTTATAATAATAAAAAAAAAAATTCACTCTAGTGAATATATTTTTGTCGAAGTATTTAAACAGACTTTTGATAAAACTGAGCAAAAATAATTTAATTTTTTTTACCTACAATATTAAAAAAATACAAAACACACTTCCAAAACTTTTTTAAATTTGCTCAATTTTGATAATTTTTAAAATAATTTTAACCATGATACAGATTGTTAAATCTTACCTAATATATTCTATCATTTTTATATAAGATGTATAAAATATTGTTTAATAATTAAACCATTGTTGTATGCGTTAATATTCTTATGTAAAAATATCATCTCACTAAGCAGTTAACTGCTATACTTTACAAAAATAATCAGTTATACCATGCTTCAATTCGGTTCTATGTTAAAAGTTTCACAAAAGATATTTTTGCATGTACAAACATTCACAATACTAACAAATACTTTATAAATATATTATGTTACATATAAATTCGTATAATTTGTATTAATAGATGGAATTACGTTTTTTATAAAATTATAAATACAGTAAATCTGATCTTTGTTATTGAATTATTGAAATTATAAAAGTCATTTTTTGTTTAAAATATATTTTAGCAACGCAAAGTATTAATCGATGAACTTATTTATCAGTGAATCTTAACTAATTTAGATTTTTTGGTAGAATTTCAGTAACTGGATTAATAATTAAGTACATTTTACTAGACTATTATTCGTATAAAAAAATGACTTTACCAATGGCAAGCTGGAAGATCATAAATCTACAAAAAATATATTATTTATCATTATTAATTGAAAGATTTTTAATCTTTTTAAATAAGTGGATCATTAAGCGAAGGATCCAAAGTACTACGTCTGCCAGCCGTACAGGTTTCATTAGCATAGACATCAACGCAGTAGACCTTTTGACCTTCATGCTTGTTGCGAACGTGACTGTATATGCTCGACGTCCACTTGGTCCTATAATTGCAGTAAGGGCACTGGAATCGTGGTTCCTGACCGCACTCGTATCTCAAATGTCTGGTTAATGAGCCTTTTTCCGAGAAACCGGTTGGACAATTTGGACAGGGAAAATTTTTCTCTTTTGTTGAGCCTGAAGTTCGCGGTTCAATTTTTCTAGGTTCAGGAGTATGGAAATTCAGATGAATCTTCGATAGCGATTTAAGCCAATCTGAAACAAAAACAAAATGAACGTGTTAGTTTAGAATACCTGATCCAAATGGGGCAGAACTCTGTTTTGTAGACTTTCTTTCCTTTAATAAATAGGATACCAATTGCTGAACGATTATGGCATGCACCCTTTTTTGAAGGTAATAACAAATACTATGGTATCATGATAACTTCAGTTTTGTCAATAAAGAAGAAAAGGTATACAAGGAATGACTATTCTGTAGAATATTTTGTTCATAGATATAGTTTTATCATATATGCTAAAAATCTAAAAACCAATTTCAAATATTTAATAATTTTAATATTTCAAAGTATCTTAACTCAAAGTATAATAAAAATAATAGAAACTTCGATTTTATCTTAATTCGATATTATATAAAATAAATAAGCTGATAAAATAACAAAAAATTTTAGTACTTAAAAAATTTAAAAAAAAAAGGAATAGATAAAATGATATTTATACAACAAAATAATTAATACAATTATACAAACATAATAAATATAAAAAATTGTTTCTACTAAAATAATCTAAGTAAATGTAATTACATTACTACCGAAAAAAGTTTAATAAAGGAGAAGAAGAGGAGTACAAACGTTTCAGGATCGTTGAAAGATTTTTGGTTATACTGCGTAATACCTTTTTTAAAAAATACAAAAAATTACAGTCTTTATTAATTAATGAATTTGACGCACATATACTCAAATATAAAAAAGATGAAAAATTTGGACAAAAAATAACAAAAAAAATAAGATTTAATTTTTCAAAAAATTTCAGCTTACATCAGACTGTGTTAAAAGTATGAAGTAAAAATATTCAAAACAATATAAATACCCGGATTTATTCTTAACATTGTGTAGTTTAGGTAACACGGAATTTTTTCAAAAAATAAGAACAAATCATTGTTTCATAAATGAATATTTATTGATTATATAATAAAATTTAATCAAACTTAATTTTACAAAAAATACTTAATTTTTTACAAGAATAATTCAAATTACATTTTTGGTGAATATTATAACTCTATTACCACAAAATATATATAATAAATCAAAGGTAAATACTCTATAATTAATTATACAAATGAATACGTTACAATAATAGCCGAGAAAATGGCGGTAATTAAGCAACTAATTATTATGGTTTATAGAATCCATTCTACTTTTCGAACTGGTTTGCTTAAAACTAAAAGATTCAAACTTATCTATATTAATTCTTGAAAGAAATAAAATAAAACCCTATTCAATAATACCACTGTACTTATTAATTAAGAATGTTAAAAAATGCATTGGTTTCATAAAACTTTTTTAAAATTTTTAACTATTTATAATAGCATACGTGTAATCCATCGATTACAGTTACTATTAATTTATAAGTTCTAAAGCTTAAATTCGTAGAAAATTAACGAGATTCTGGGCAGATTTTTCGGCTAACAAATATTAAAATGACGCATATCTAAAAATTCTGGAAATGCTTTGAACAGAATTTCTAGATAAATGTCATTTTAACGTTTGACCAGAAATTGTGTCCAGAATATGGTCAGTTTTCTACCAGGATAGATGTTTGTTGTTTAAGAACTAATCCATAATAACTTTAGTAGTTTTATTGTGCCCTATGGAATTGAAGAATGTATTTAATTCTCGTAACGCTGAGAAAATACTGTGCAACTTGAAAAAAATTGTTGCAAATCGTTTTTTTTTTTCTTAATAAGAGCACGTATAGGCCCTTTTTTGTTCATGAAAAAGGATTGGAAAATAGAAAGCTTTATATTATATATTCAATTTTTAAAAATTTTGTAATTTTTTAATTTATAAAATTTATAATATTTCCGCGTAGCAGGTATTTTTATTTTGCTGCGCAAAAAATGTTAAAAAAAACATTTCATTCATTTTGTATACACGAAACATTTAGCTTTTTTATACACTAAAAGGTGAAAAAAGTTATTTTTTTTATTAGAAAATCTAATCATCTGTCAATTATTGTAAAATTTTATAATATAAAAAGATTATTTTAATTTTTTTATTTAATTTTTTATAGAAAGATTCTGTAAGAATATATCAAAATTATGCGAAATATAATAGAATAACAATGTATTCCATTTTTCCATAAAAAGAGTTAAATAATTACTTCTAATTTGTGTGCATTTCAAACACGTTTTAATAAAGTTTTTAAAATGTTTTATGTTGGTAAAAGTAACTTATAATTTTTAATTTGTTCCCTCATATTTCTTTTGAATCAATATTAATATAAAAAATATTTTTTGTAAAAATAACTAATAATAATGAACTTATAGCAGCTCTTTTAAAACAATCCACTTAATTTATATCAACAATAAAATTTTTTAATCCCGATTGCGATTTTCATCAGTGCATGTCTTGTATTTTTATCCCTCGGCTTTCTCAAATTGAACAAGCAACTTCTTGTCAGACAACTTTGGCTTGACCCTTTGACGTCGTCGTTTTCCGTTCTGCATAAGATCGATTGCGTAAACCTTCTTATACCTGTGCTTTCTTCTCACATGCGAGTTTACATTGGTTATCCACTTGGACTTATAGTCACAATAGGGACACTTGAAGCGTGGTTCCTTGAAACACTCAAACTTGTTATGCTGTATCAATGTGCGATCATGACTGAAAGACTTGGAACACTTGTTGCAAACGTATGGTTTCTGCTTGGCGACTTTCTTATCTTTTTCGTTCTCATTTGGCAATTCTAAAAAGTCGATCGATGGACCACAATCGATGGATTTTGATGGCATGTAGTCCTCATCGAAGTATAGACGGTTGGGAATGACTCGACGTTTGCCCAGACGCCGCTCGTTAAATATTCGGAGCTGCTCGGTTTGATAATTTCTAGACAATTTTTGAATCTTTTTGTGCTCGTAAGGATTTTGATGCTCGTTCGGAGTTGCATCGAGAAGAAATTCGCCGTTTTGACCATCGGGCAGTTCCTCTTTTATGGATATTTCATTGAGATAATAGTGACCTGCGAAAGAAAATGTGGTTGGTTAGATGGGATTAGTTGATGTCTTATGTGTATTATAGTTTGGGAATGAAATGAAAAATGAACCTTCTTGCCCATACATTTTTAGATCCACAAAAGTTCATTCATGTTCAAAAATGCTAAATTTTTTTTAATGAATGTTGCACATGATCATATAATGGGTACATGCTGTTTAAAAGCCGCACATAACAGGAAAATTATGAAGCTATGAAGGGTTATTAAATAAAAAAATATAATACCTTTTTGCATTCGATAGAATAAGATATGTTAACACAACAAATAATATTAAAAATAATTTGAATAATTATTTTTTGATACTCTTTGCGCAAAGCTCGATTTCGCGTACATTTGAACAACAAAGCTTAGGCTAAATCTCGCCTTGTGCAAGTCGTATCAAAAACTACGGTTCGATACATGAGCGAGGACGTGATCTCAACCGCGTGTGGCCTTTTCACCCTCACTTCGCTCGGGTGCAAACACCCACACGAGACTGAAATCACTTTCTCGTACTAGTATCGAAATGGACTATTAGTCAACGCATACGGGCAGCAAAAAATTGTAACAAAAAATATCGTTATTTTAATCTTTTATTCAAAGGCAAATATAAATTTGAACACTTTTTGTCAATTTTTAACTTACTTAGTAACAATTCTTAAAGCAAGAATTTGATTAACCTATTATTAATTGTTTTAGTATAATATAATTTTTCATCTATTTAAACATATGTATATTAAATTTGCAATTTTTTACATAAAATGTATATTTTTTTACATTTTTCATTGAATAGAACTCACACTGTAAAAAGGATATTTCACAATTTCATCATATTTATGCTACTTCGGAAGTTTTATTTCTCTTCGTACCTATCGGTATTGCGTACATTACAATTTTGGAAAATTAACTAAGTAATTTGTAAATTACTAAATATAGTACAAAAGGCATCCGAAATTGCCTTAATTGCAAATGTTTTGTTTTTAATAAACTTGACTTGTTTTTAAAAAGTAATCGCTTTCAATATTAAAAAAATTTTTTTTACACTAAATTTATTCAAAAAGTAGAGCGAAATAAACTAAAACAAAAAACATTGAACAATGTTCTTCCATATTCACATTTTTTTATCGCTAATTACCCTTATCTTTAACGTTACTTTTCGGTTTGTCCTTTCGTGGATATTTTCTCGGACGACCTACTTTTGTACCATATTTCGTCACGAACATAACTTCCTGAAGGCAACTGAGGAACATAGCCCATTGGTGTCAAAGTGTAACTGGCTGGCTTGGACGAGTTATCAGACTGTGGTTGAATTAAAACTGGCTTCTGATCTTGCGAGGGCTTTGGTTTAAGTATTGACTGAGTAGACGTAGAAGGTAATATGGGTGTCGTCACTGTCGGATCGAAAACTAGTACTGGCATTGAATTAGGCATTATTGGCTTCGCTGGTTTTGGTAGTAGCTTGGGTAATGACTTTGTGGAAGTATGGCCACTTTTTTGTGTCTTAATAGTATACGTTTCTGGGACCTCGACAAATTCGGGGCAAACTGTAGTTTCAAGATTCGTGGGCGACTGGTAACTTTGTTTTTGAGCACGTTGTTGCTGGTCTATTAATAATTGCACTTCAAAATCATTCGAAGTCTGTTGCTGAGTAATCTTGGAGCCCTTAATCACGTGAACGCCAGCCATAATGGGTTTGAAAACATTATAGAACTCTGAAAAAAAAGGAAGAAGTTAATTACTTATTGATGTATAAATATTTTTGTTTATTAGTCACACAGCAATTTGAGAACTATATAAGTCGTTAGTAAGTTTTACTGAGAACGTATAAAGTCTTTTTTAAATTATTAGATGAAATTTATGATGGATGTTATTTAAAAACGCGGAAAGAACAAAAATATTGTAATGTTGTACTACAACTTAAGTAGCAATATTTTTGGAAAATAATATTTTGTTTAATAATTTAATAAATGTATAGTACAAATATCTATACAAATATAAAAAATACATTATTATTTAAAAAATAATGTTAGATAATACATTAATACTTATTTCTTTATTGGATTGAATTATTATTTTATCATAAAATATATAATACTTATTATTAAATATCTAATACCTCTTTATATAGATATTTGATATCAATAATAACAATTGTACAGTAAGAAGAATAAGGGATGGTGTAATAAATAAAATAATTCTTGACTGATTAGTTATAACGATACTATCGTTTAGGTAATAGTTTATTTATAAATTGTATCAGTATTTACACTATAAAAATACTCGAAAAGTAATACATAGCCTTTTATCATATATAATACAAAATGTTAATATTTTTCGAGTTTGAGAAGAATTACAACATATTACAAAAAATTCTTTAAACATGAATTTTACTTCTAATAGCAATTAAATTAATATGATCTGCTAATTGATGTAATGTACATACAACATAAGTAAAACTCTTATAAAATTTTTAAAGGTTAAACAATCACATCAATTAAAAAGAAATTTAATTTTAGCGAACCAGTTAATTAAAAACAATTTAGTTTTAAATAATAATATCATACAAAAAAGGGATAAATTTAGATTAGATAGTTTGTTATGAACATATTTTCAAAATTTAAAATGATAATCATTAAATCTATAAAAACTTACAAAATATACAAAAAAAAACTATTTTGATTACTTAAATAAAATAATATTTTTGATATCTTTTTAGCACAGTATGATTATTCTTTTTGTATTCAGCTCATTATAGAATTATTGGTTACATAATTAACCAATTATTTAAATAAATATTACAAATTCGATATTCTGAAATCAAATACTTATTTTATAGTATTTTACTTTTGGCACTAAAATATAATTAGTGTAGTTAAAATAAGTTAGGTAAACGGCAAAAGTATTAGTCCTTATCATGAGACGCTATTTTATTATTTGTACCTCTGTCCCATAAAATATGTCACTACTGAGACTATGAGACTTAATTTAATGAATGAATTAATAGTACATCTCAATACTAGTGCGAGAAAGTGTCGAGCTTTGCGCACGGAATATCAAAAATTATGTTTTAAAATAGATTAAATACGGGAAAATACGCAATTAGATCAACCGTTTTTTTCAAATTGCATTCAATGCTCAGTTTGCACGAGTCTACGGAAACAACAAAATTTACATTTTGTGGATAAAAATTGATATTTGTTTTAATTCTATTTAATAATTATAGATTGCTTGTCTTAATTTGAAATAAACTGTCTCATTAATAGGTACCATTTTTTAAAGTGTCTCATAATTGGGCCCTTTACTTTAATTGTAAATTTTAAATAAAATTTATTGAAGAGTTTGAAGTAAGTATTAAACTCATATAAGTAAAATATTTTTATATTTTAAAAGTATTAACTTTTTAATCAATATTCTTGAAATGTAATTTAATCTTTCCAAAATGAAGAATCAATTTATAAAAAATTATTTGATCCTGTACTAATATCAAATAAAATCTGAAAGATACAAAGACAATGTAAAAAAATAAAATTTTTCTTAACCCAAAATTTTAACTAAACAATAAGTCGATAAAGAATTATATCTTGATCTGTTTGAACTTATTTTAACAAATTCATAATAATCAAAAGCAATATTGTATCAAAATTTAAGGAATTATTTTAAGATTCTTTTCTACAACCAAATTTCGAATTACGGTAGAAAAACTTCTCTTCATAAATAAACATAAATCAACGGCATAAGCTTCAATTATTATGCCGTTAAGAGTCAACTCCCATTCGAATCGAGATGCTCGTCTGTGATTTCAAAAAATGTTTTTGCGCAATAATACATCAACTACGTAGATTGATCTGGAAGGATGTAATCTCCTGACATGAGTTCTCACATTCGGCGAGTGCTTGGTCCTATACTCGCAGTAGGGGCACTGGAATCTGGGCAGCTGGCCACACTGAAACTTGAGGTGGTTGTGCAAATTGTTTTTGCGGGTAAAGGTCGTAGAGCATCGGGGACACTGGAAGCGCAGCTCTAAAGATGCAATCGGTATATCCTGAACTGGTTGTAGCTGCTGAAATAATGGACCTGAAACAAAACCAGCAAGATGTTTTATTAGTCAAGGTTGATTTTAGGTGATGTCAATCCATATCGGTACTGAAAGAACAGTTTCATTGACTTGAGGAGAAGAATTTATTGTATTATAAGATTATTTTTTTTTTTTTTTTAATACAAAATATATTTTTTGATTCTTATAAATTTAGAGCAATTTTAGTCACGATCAGTACATATTTTATCGATTTTGCGTATTTTTAAGAAACAATTGTAATTACATGATTTATGTAAATAATGAAACTTAAAATTTTTTGCGTAAAAAACGAAAAAATTTCAGCTGTGTATCCCTTAGGGTAGAAAGAATTATAATTATGGAGAAAACACTTTTGTCAAAGTTTACTAGCATTGTTTACTATAAGAAGAAACTGTTTTCTCAGCATCCATTTATTAGTTTTAGTCGATGAAACTGTAGATATAGAATTTGTTGTTCATGTATAATATATACATTGCATTTAATTGTTAGTGTCAGCTATACGAACTAGTTGATTGTTAAACAATATGTACATACAAAATTGCTTTTGTAACACTTACTTTGTTCTAAAAAAAATTATAACAATTATCAAAAGCAATGAAATTAATAGTAGATTATAAGTTGTTTTGAAGTAGAAAAGTATTAAATAATTTATAAATAAAATGTTTGCTGATTTTAAACTCCATCGTTTTTTATTAACATAAGTTTTTGTTACAAATATAATTAAAATACTATATTACATAATATTCTTCTAGAAACAATCTTAAAACAAATTTAAGTCGCCAAAATCTAGATTAAAAAAGGTTCTAAACTAACGTCTGCACAGCAGTAAAATACCTTTTATAGAAATGCAGTATTTAATAAAATATATTTATTGGAATACTCGGTTGTAACCTTAAATATTATTTACATTATATTTCATATGAATTTTTTAAGTATATTAAACTTATTTTTTTAATGTACTAGGTTCACATTTTTAATTCAATATTTTATTTACAACAAACAGTAAATTGTAGTAATCTTGAGTAAAACTTAATAAAATTATGACTTTTTAAAGTACACACTAACTCGAAGAGCTTTTGCAAGTACAAATTAGACTTTGGCATGTCTTTTTATCGCTTACAATTTTGATTCTTTGAGAAAATAAAGTGTAATATAACGTAGGTAACTTAAGATATTAAGGTACACTATCCTTATGACAACTAAAATTATATTTATTTTAAATAAAATTTAAATAATTTTTTTAGACTACCCAGTCTTAAGATAGTTTATTTAACACGAACAAAAGCATACTATAAATTATTCTTTCTTAAATTTCTTCTTTCTTAATAAAAAGGGAATACCTCTAAATTACACAAAAATTAAAAAAACACAGACTTTCACGAAAACTCAAAATTTCTGTAATATCATTATAGAATTAAAAAAACAATCATTCATCTTTTTCGCACTGACAAACTTATTATTATTTAAATGAAAAAAAACTACAGAAATCATCGAAGTTCACAAACTAAAAAGATAAATCAACGAGACCTCATGCAAAAGAGCTCGAATCATCCAACTCAAGATTTTGTAAAAAAAAAGTAATTTTCTCACTCTCGAACTTTCTCAATATCATCTCCCTCTCTTTCCAAAACCATGCAAAGTCCACGCCATGAGCACCTGAACCACAGACCAACTAAGCCAGTGGATCGAAGGCAGCCGGATAACCCTGGGCAAACATGTGAGTTCTCTCGTGGTCGCGCAGGTGATGCCGGTGCTTGAAACGTTTCTCACAATGCGAGCACTGGAAGCGTGGCCCCACCCCGCATTCCAGCCTCTGGTGCCTCAGCAGGTTGCACTTGTGCGTGTAGCTTCGCCCGCAGCGTTTGCAGCCGTAGGGCGGACCCACGTCTTCTTGCCGACTCGCAGTGTTCTGCCAGTCTGGAACAGAGAAGAGAGAAATGCGTCTGGGTGATAGAGTCAAGATGGATCGCGGAGGCGTGAGCCTCGCCCGTGCGACGAGAAAGCTTCGTGACGCGTGAGCTTGTCGCGGGGAAGTAGGTATGTCGACGAGGTATAGTGACATTTGGGTATAGAGCCGGTCTCGAGTGAGTCTTCATTTAGCGGTTGAATGGAGATTCACTGCGATTGAGAAGTTTTATGTACAGTGAGGTAAATGTTGAAAACGTGCTTTGTTAAAGGCGAGCTTTGTGAGAGCTCTTATCTTGAT
>JAPYZB010002803.1:0-12817 GCA_030522745.1 Eupelmus kiefferi
TTGTATATTTACTGTCATCGCGGTCAAAAAATTTTATTATTTCCATTTTGAACACACAATTGGCATAAACACATGTTACAGAAGGATACACATAACCTCAATCTGCCAGAGAAATCTCGAGGCTAATAGTTGCCGAATAGCCGACAATATATACATATAGGCATAGGTTCAGCAGGCGCACATGGCCACATGGCACGGGAGCTGAGAGAAGATTTATAGGTATATGTATGCATATATGTGTGTGGGTGTAAAGATGAAGGCCAAATTATTATGTATTTTGTCTTCCGCAAGATGTACTGAATACTCAAATATGTGTATTAAATACAATTGCAACAGGATTCATATATTATTTACACTGTAAAAGTGATTTTATACTAAACGTCTATTGATCATGCTTACCATAGGATTTTTATACTAAAAGAAAAGTTAGTCTCGAATCATTCACGCTACGTTTGTTTAACACGTAACTTGATATCGAATTATTTAACAGGCAATTATTGAATGAATCTTATAAATATCTCAGCAAGTCCATACGTGTATATTTATATACTCGTAGAAAAAAGTCTGCACGCAAATAGTTCCATACGTGGGCGTCCGACAGTTTTCCCTATAAAGAGCAAAAAAACATTCCTCCTCCACTGGAAAATTGCGTCAAAATGCGCAAAGCAAAAGCGAAATTGACAAAGCCCACCTATATACATCTCAAACAACCTATAAAAATCGAAAGGAAAAAAAGGGCCGAACGAAAACGCGCGCAGCCAAGCGCGAGCTATAGAAGGCGCGACATATCAAACCGCAATATACAAATCGCGCGCGTTGCCCGTGGCAATGCATGTCGGGTTGATAGAAGACGCTGATAGAAGACCCTGAGCTCCAGCCAATCAGCTCGCTCGGCTGCCGCCAGTCTCTCGGGCATCTCCCGTCTCTCTCGCTCCTGCGCGGCTCGAGCTCTATCCGTCTCTGTCTGGTCGCGGCGAGAGCGAGGCGGCAGCGGTGAACGGAGCCGCAGAAAGCAGCAGCAATTCGGGCGCTATTCACGCAGCCAGGCCAGGCCAGGAGGATCCAGAGGCGCAGCTTTCCCCGCAAGGCGGTCTTAGAGGCAAGGGCAGTTTTTGCGCGCGCGGCCAGTGAGAGCCAAGGAGAGCCGAGGAAAAATTCGACGGTGTTGCACCCGGGGCTAGAGAGCATCTCTCGGGGCGAGATATATCAGCAAATTTATCAAGTACACCTGACAACACAGCCGCTCTCTGCAGACACATATACCTACAGAGATATACGCACCGGTCTCTTCTTGCCCTCTCTCTCTCTCACTCACTAGGTTCGCCAGACCAGCAGCAGCAGCAGTGCGATATATCAATTCTAGATCTGTCCCGCTCGCTCATTCTGCGTGCACACATTGCGGCGGTTAGTGAAGAGAGGAAAGAAAAGAGATACTAAAAGGAGAGAGCAGCGGATAAAAGTGCGCGTGTTGCGACGAGCGGACCGGAGAAAGTACGAGAACGAGTTAGCCCGGGCGAGGATCCTCCAGCGGCATCGTCCTCACGAAGAAGCCGCCCCCCTTTGATCCCGATCGTATTTGTCGGAGGCTATAGATATCTGTCGCAGCATTAGTCCAGCAGGTGAGCCATGCATTTTCCATTTTGCCGACGTTACACCTCCGAGAGACTTTCTCGCCTCCTTCCTTCTTCTGGCGCAACATTTTCTACTTTACAGAAACGAGCTGCGCCGCCAAAGGCCTCTGGTTTTTGTCCTCGAACTTGTATAGCCGCGAGACCTAGTTCACATTGCGATTGCGTGCCATCTTAACGAGCCGAGAAGCTCAAGATTCGGCTGCTATTTTTGTTGAATTTTACCTATCGACAAAACAGCCCTCCGCGTTTCCCCTATCCCCCTGCGCGCACTGATGTACCTTCCCCACCGTCTCGTGTTAGCTCGCTCGCGCGCGCTCTTTTATCTCTACTCGCGCGTCTTTGGCCTCCTCTTCTCCGAGAGGCATCGAGGCTCATCTTCTTGTTTCTTTTCTTTTTTCCTTCGCCACACAACATCAGACGACTTTTTTCTTATCAAAGAGACACTTTTCTTTTGATCCGCACTTCCGGCTTATTATGCCGGCTATCGACTTACGTGCAACCGTCAAAATTGCACGCTCCCTTCCGTCTTTTCATCCATTCAGGTTTTCACCGCCTCTTTTTAATAATAAGCCTTGTTTTTTTGAGATAATACGTTGCTTTGTGCCAAAGATCTTTGCTGATAATTCTTATTAACTTTGCAGATCAGCCAAAATGTCAGACCGCAAGGCAGTTATTAAAAATGCTGACATGTCAGAGGAAATGCAGCAAGATGCAGTCGACTGTGCAACTCAGGCTTTGGAGAAATACAACATCGAAAAGGTGAGTTTTGCGTTGTTTAATTCATTCATTAAATTCCAAATATGACTTTTAATTGACTTCTTTTTATTTCGATCCCTTTGGTTTGTAGGATATTGCTGCCTTCATTAAAAAGGAGTTTGACAAAAAATACAACCCGACATGGCACTGCATCGTTGGCCGAAATTTTGGCAGTTACGTGACGCATGAGACAAGACACTTTATTTACTTTTATTTAGGTCAAGTAGCAATCCTCTTGTTCAAAAGTGGATAAGCTACTACAAATTTTATAAAATCTCTGTACTACTTCTCTTTTCTATCTTTCACTCTTTCCCTGTCAAAACCAGGCTCATTCCCTTTCTATAGCTACATCTTTTTATTTCTCTCTATGATCTTCTAATCTCTGTTCTTGTTTGTGCTCAGCCCTATGAAGACTATTTTACTTGCAAATAAATCCCAGTAGCCAAATCCTTGATTTTGCTGTTTTACATGGAGCAACATAAAATACATAAATATGGAGAAAAAAAATTACATTTTGTGAGTTAATGGATCAGGGGTAATTATTTTAGAGAAATAAAAAAGAAATACAGGAGTGGATTGATCAAGACTTTTACCGAGGTAGAGGTAGAAAAGATAGGTATATATGTATATATAATATATACATACATACACATGCACACATGTAAAAGAAAGAGATTGAAAGCAGAATGCAAAAGTTATGTGAAAGGGAATAGAATGATAAAATGACATACCATTTTACATGTTGAAATGTATTTGTGTATGCCAAAAGTTTGTTGTGTTCTTGTTTATTACACTAGGCATATTCATGTGCATAAGGTTGGATTTGGCACTGGCGCTGTTTTAATAATCTAATTACTAGTTCAACTAGTTTAAAATGTGTGCATTGATCCATCATAAGGAAATGTCTCGTTTTAATATTTTAAAGCAAGCCGACAAAAATTCACCTCTTTGTTTCTGCTATTTTGTTATAAATCACATTTGATAGACAGATAATTATATGAAGATTGCAAATTTATAAAAATAAAAGATTCCATCCCTTTTTTACAAAACATTTAAATATTTTTATCTATAAACTACATGATCCATTCTTACTGGGCCATCCAAAATTCAGCAAAAGATAAAGTGTATCATATGTATCAAGATCTTTTCCGTTTAAAACTGCTTTAAAAACTCAAAGAAAGTTTCAAATTTATTATTTTTTTGTTCATGAGTATTGTATTATCACCTTTATAAACAATTTATTTATAATTATAATTTATAAACATCTTTAAATACATATGATTATAAAAGATAAATTCATTCATATATTGTGCAATTTTCATAAAATCACTCATTGCTGTGTGTGTGTTTCATACAAACGTTGATAAAAAAATTACTTTTCTTTTCCAATTCAGTACAACAAAATTTATAATGATTGACTTAATTGAAAAATTGTAATTTCATTAAACTTTCAAACAAATTTCAAAATGTACTAATTTCTTCATTGTTCTTGTGATGGTTTTTCTATTGTTGAAAATTATTTTATTTTAAGAATTTTGATATAATATTTAATCAATGAAGTTTTATTTTTAAAAATTTTTTATATATGCAGGATGTAAAACAATTGAAAATTAAAAAATCTTATGCACTTTAAACTTCTATATAATGAAGCAAAAAATTCAATAAAATTGTTAAAATAGATGTAAAATAGATGTAAACTTAATGTTTTTTCTCTTTTTTTTTATATGCATATATTTTTTCTTTGTATCAAAAAAATATTTGATAGTTTATATTTTTAATGTTGTATAAATGACTACATTTTCTGAAATATTACAAGTTTTATTAATTTACATGTCGATTCTCTTTGAGAAAATGGGTATGGGTAAACTGTGTACGTAAACAAAATAAAATAAAAGAAAAGAAATTTTAGCATTTTGCTGCTTTTTACCTAGGTTAAATCTTTGTTTTCTTAAAAAAAAATCCTTAATAAAAGATTAATGTAAAAATTAATTTATTTTAGTTCATCAGATTTATAAGTATGTAACTTCGATAAATTATAAATTAACTGCAGTACTTTAATTACATACAGTTATTTTTAAGCAATTTTTTGTGAATTGTGTAGTTGAATAAAAAAAAACAGAAACCAAATTAAAATAAATAATTACTGCTGAATAAAAAATTTAATGTCATAATAATTTAGGTAGAAATAAATCCTAAATAAATACATGATTTATTAGTTGTTGCGTAATATCAAAAATATTTATTAATTCCATTTTTAATTATACAAAACAAAGATGTAAATTTATACATTGCTTAACGTATACGTTTATGAATAAAAGAAATACAAAAGGCTATTCTGTGTCAATTTAGAACTAACATTAATCTTATAAAATATTCTTAGTTTTTTGTCTGCTCTAAAGTAAAAATTTTGCTTCTTAGAATTAATTTTACATATCCTTAATTTTATCACAATATTCTTATTTATAATTAATTAATATAATTTATTTAAAACCCTATTTATTCTTTTCTTCAATGTTAGTTTTTACAAATTTTTGTGTAGACAATACTGTAAGGTGAATCTTGAATCTGAAAATGTATAGCTCCTAAACCTTTTTTACTAGGCCTAGCCATTGTTACAGGTGTCAGTGATTTAAGCATCTACAAAATGTAATAAAATTTTCATATATTAAATGAATTTTAAGTTTTTAAAATTTCATTTTTCAACATAAATTATTTGCATACAAGTATGTTAAAATAATAATTTTAAAATATACAATATTACTATCAATACTCACTTAATAAAGTGTAATAATTATTTACAATTTTCTCCAAGTCAGTCCGCAATAAACGTATTAAAGCATAAAGTTCTTGAATTTGTTGATGAACGGCTTGTAAAACTTCTAATTCTTTTCGTGCATTCTGTAAACAAAAATTTGTAAAAAAATTTGCAACTTAAGGGGCGCGATTCGCATCCCGAAAACGTTTACTCCGTAATTATACTTACATTTTTTTCCATCGTGTGTTATTTTAGCAACAGAAAAATGACAATAACGTTAAACTCTTGTTATTCTTCAAAGTCTATTTTCATTTATTTGATTAAGATGGCTCCTTACAGCGGTTTCGCGCTTAGTTCGAAAACATGGAATTTCAATGCGTTCACAAACTTATGAATGACTTATTCAAGGATCTATCTACAAGATATTGCGCCAATACTCGTACCAAGGAGACTGCATCACTGATTGGATGATCTTCAGAAATTGACCAGTGGGCGTCTATGAACGAGATGTATGCCGGAACGTGAGGTCAGAAACTGCTAAATTTTCAGTTCATTTTGGAACGTTTAGAAAGTTCAGTATTTATAAGATTGGATACTTCGTGTTTCGAAAGAAATAGAAAATTAGAATAAAATTAAGGAACGGAATGAAATTGGAACGACATAAAGATCTATAAAAGGATCACTGACCTAAGCAATGCAAGATACTCAATCTCAAAATTTTGTTTTAAAGTAATTATAGAATACTATAATTATATATATTTATATAAATATCCATGTACTATCCAATGTTATTATTATGATTGTTTTATTTCGATTTTACGCGTTCTAAATTTTAATCAATTCTGAAATAAGTAAAATATTGCTATAACAATATATCTTTATAACAATAGTATATTATGTAACTTACGCGTGGGAAAAGTCATATATACTATTTTTTAATTTACTGTGTGTCTCACCAACAATAGCGAGAAAGTAAATAATACATAATAACGTCATAAGAAAAGAATGGTGATGGAAAAAAATAATGCAGTAATAATGTGACAGAGTCCAGAACAGCAGGTTTTTTGTTGAGGAGTGCAGGGGCGAGACTCCTACCAGAGGAAAACACGGATCTTTATCCTTTACGTCATAAAATTGTCGAACACATTCAAATTCAGATGGTTTCGCTGTTATGCCTTCCTTAATAACGTTGGAATCCATTATTGTTCAGCAACTAATCAACAAACTCATCAACTCAAAAGTGGCGATTTTGCTCCAAAATCCATATTGGACTCGTGTGGTATTACATTTATCTCATGGGTCCCACAAATTTATAAAATTACTTATGTAATAAAAAAACGATATAGGACCCACGTGGAACTCATATCGTTTATTTGCATTGTACACGAAATTTATACAAGATCCATGTGTCTTGCAACAAAATGTCCCATATTTATTATGATGATCCTCTAAATTTTTATGAGAGAACAATAATTAACCCCTAGCACGTCGATTTTGCCTACTGTGCGTGACGTATTTTATTTAATATTCGGGTATTTACTTCGCACAAGTAAAATTTTAGTAAAAGTTATTTTGACGAACTTTAGGGATATTTTCCTTGATTTTATGTTATTTGATATTTCTTATTGTTTTACAATATTTTTGAAATATCTACGAAACTACCCATTATAATTTATTTAAAGTTTTACATTTTTTTTTTATTTTTTATTATTACTTTGCCGTTGATTTGATATTTTTTCCGTTATTTTTATTTATTATACGATATTAACAACATATATTCATATCTTCATATTTTTTTTTATCTATAACATATATTGCAATTCACAGATATTAAAAAAAATTGCAAAAGTATGTAGGCCGAACATGAAATAACTGATTTTGAAGAATTTTGTCTATTTAAGATGAGAAACCTAACTTTGAAATTCGTTAGGTTAATAAGAATTGAAAATGGAATAGAAACGAAATAAAATGACGTACCGTAGCGTCGAATATTTTATTGTGGAATGTGCTTCAGGTAAGGTTAGAGTCATTGGCAAGTCGAATGTGCAACGCGAGTACTATCGCAGCAAGGTGTTTGTGTACAGGTTATTTTTCTTTAAAAAAAAAAAAATAATATCTAGTATAAAAATATAAGAATGGCAGATAATGATAATTCTATTGATTCTAAGAAAGATTCCGAGGGAAAAAATACAGAAATTATTTATTGTTCTTACTGCCCTTCAAAAATACTTAATCCAGGAGCAGCTACTTTTATCAATGTTGATGTAAGTTCTACAAAAAATTATACCTTATTTTTAAAAATAGAGTTTACATCAATGTTACTAAAATCATGTATGGAATTAATTTTCAGTTCTCTTTACCTCACGTACTTTGTAAGCCGAATGAAGATATAGATAAAAAAGAACCAATTAGTGATTACTGGCTGGTTGAGGATATTAACAATTTTGAAAATATTGGTGTATCTCATAAAGTGGAAAACATCAAATATTTAGCATGTGCAGACTGTGAAAGAGGTCCTGTAGGATGGCACGATTTAGCTACATTCCGATCATATATTGCACTAAGTAGAGTAAAGCATCAGACTCTAAGTTCTTAGTAATCGATTAAGTGATTTTCCAGTTTAAAAGTTTATTGTCATAAACAAAATTTATTTATATTATTGATAATGATAGTGCCATGATATGTGCAATTTCTTTTTATAAATCAAGATTCTAGTGTAATTTATAAAAAAATTTTATAAGTTATTGGCAGAATTGACTTTTTGCAGACCAAATTTAAACTATAATGATTTTTCAAAAAATAGTTATTTTATCTTTAAAATTATCTTTTTTTTCTGGGTTTTAATATATAAATAAACAATAAAAAATATCTACTGTAGGAATTATTTATTGTTTCAAGATCCATATAAGCATTTAATATGATTTAAAAAAATATTTATAAGAATAAACTTAACTTGCCTTCGAGGTGCTAATATGCCTCTTGATACTTACTAAAAAACAACTTCAATGTAAACAGAAGAAAGTTTTGAACCTAATGTAATTTACATAAATAAATATTTTATAAAAAAAAAAGAATGTAAGTCATGTCTCTTTTATTCCTATAAATATACATTCAATAATTGGTGTAGTAATAATTTTAACTTATATATTTACAGATTGGATTAATCATCTGAAATTGATTGATATTATAACACATATTAGATGCAACTTAGTTTAAAAAAAAATAAAAAAAAAATTATTGATCATAAATCAAAGTTCATTATTAAGTTATCCAATCTGGTCAATGACAAGTCCTTTTTATTAAAGCAGTCAAAGCATAATGATTGGAAAATATACTTCCAGAATTATCATTTCGAGGGACAAATGTTTCATATCTATAAAAAGTTTCTTTAGTAGTCTTGAACGGAATCGTAATTATAAGATGGCCGATCTGGCGGATTTTCAGGAATTCTGTATTTTTCTTCAGGTTGATCAGCATCTTCTTCATATTTGACTTGTGCAAAATACATGTTGTAGTCAGGATAATCTGAAAATTAAAAAGTTATTTTTTGTTAATATACAAGTATAGTTTTTTAATGGAAAAGCTGTTTTGAATGAAAAATAGGCGCGAGAATCAGTATTTAATTTTTTTAGTTTCAAATTAAAATTAATATAACAACCACATTAAAATTTGATTTGTGAAATAAAAATATATCGCGTTTCTTGATTAAAAATCTGAAATTTTCTAATTTAAAAAGTTAAAATGCATTTTTCTGTTATTTTATATGTTTATCTTATTGAGAATGTACTATTATCTAAAGAAAATGCAAGTATTATACGTAAAGTATTAACGTTCAAGTGTTTTTTAAGCTATCATAAAAGTTACCAACAAAAAAAGCGAGTAAAAATAAAAAAACTGAACAAAACATAAAGAAACACTACCATCAAGGGGTTCCTCCTTGATCCTAATATCCTTGACGTCCTCGTCGGTCCTGTCGGCTCTCTCGGGCCGTTCCTTGCGGTCTCTGCGCTCACCGCGGTCGCGGTCGCGCTCGCGCTTGTCTCTTCTGCGCTCCCGGTCGGCGAGGCGCTCTCTGTCGTTGCTCCTGGACCGCCTGCGCTTGCGGTCGCGGTCGCGATCCCGGTCTCGTTCCCGTCGCTCTCGCGGCCTCTCAACCTCCTCGATCTCGGGCTCGGGCACGCGCTCCCGACTCCGGCGTCGCTTTCGCTCGCGCGATCTGCTCCTGGATCTTCGCTTTCGCTCGCGGGATCGTCGCCGCTCCCTGTCCAGCCGGTCTCTGTCTCTGCAATCATTGTAAGCATTATTATTTAAGTATGTCTCTATCTTTTTTATTTCATTTGTCTCCATTGTTTGAGTAATCGATATGTTTATCTATAAATTATTTTTAAAAAATTCTTTTTTTTGTACTAATACACATACGAAAATTAAAATCATTATAATTATTATAAAAACATTTGCTTGATTGATTGATAATTTCTAACTAAAACTATTCGCTTAAATTTTTTTTCAGTTAGGATTTTGATACAAGTGTTTCAAGTATTCTGGTAATGTATGGAGCATTGCTAAAAAAAATATGATTTTTAAAGTTCTAAATATTTAAATCAGTACTTGAAGGCCTTTTTTAAGAACTGATTACTTCTACTAATGTGTGATAAGTGTGCATCCACAAGTAATTTTACACTTGAAGTATTTGAATTTTTACGTAAGCATGGAAATAGATTTAACCCTGGTAGAAATTTCCCTAATAAAATTGGCCAAGTGTTTAAGACTAGGATAGTGGAAGTCTAATAATTCTTCACAGTTGGCCATCCGCTGGCCAAAAAATGGGAAACGTTTCTATCAAGGAATTTTTGCCTTACATATGGGTAACTTTACACTCGCTTTTTGTATTAGCAGGTGTAAAGATGACGCACAGTGTTACTTTTTGATAAAAAAAAAATAATAATAAATGAAAAAATGAAATAATTAATTTAGATGTGGAAGCATTACCTATCTCTGTCGGGTCCTCTGACAGCCTCGCGCTCGCGCTCCAATCTGTAGCGCTCGCGCTCCCGCTCGTTGTCCTCCCTGCCTGAGTGTTTGATATTGACGTCGGGACCGCCGCGCCTGGTGCCTCCCAGTCCGCCTCCTAGCCTCCTCGGTAGCCAGCCCTTAACTGTCCGCGCCCGCTCAACGTCCACCAACACTCGACGACCGTCTATTTTCTTACCATCGGCGTGCTTATAAGCGGCTAAAATGGTACCAATTTTCCACTGTCATTTCATCTCGACACCACACACACACACTGTTTCTTTATCTACTGACGGGTCTTGTAATAACGCGCTAGAGTTTTTTTTCTCTCTTTTTTTCTCTCTTCTAAGTACTTTTTTTTCTTTTTTCTAATCAATCGTTTAGCGAGCTCGTATCAATATAGTGTTCACATTCAGCTTGATCAGTTTTCTTTTTTCTAAGTTTATATTTAGCCTAAGGATTTTAGTCTTACTGCAATTTCCACCGATCTCGTGTATTCTCATAATTAGCGATTTACCTTACCCGTTAACGATTTAATAACGTTACTCGTGGAACGTTATTAATTTACTTACTTCATTTCTAATAATCGACGATACGTATAACTATTATATCTTTTATTTATTCGGTTCCGATTTATTCCAGTAACTTTTTTTACCTTTTCAAAGTAAGCCTAAATGTATGTATCTCTCGTGGTTTAGAAGAACGACTTAAAAACCTTTTCATTTTCTAAAGTTGCTTCTTACGGTTATTAGGATGTTAGACCAATCTCTTTCATCTCAAATCAAAATTGTCGAAAAAATTAAGGAAGTTAGCCATCAAGCACAACACTATACAGTAATTAAATTTACATTTACAAAATTTCTCACGGAGGAACAGCTCAGATAAAAATTTAATTATTTTACTTACTTCAAATGTCTCAAATTTCACTAAAGGAAATTATTAAAATACTATGAAATGGTATCATTTAAAATATTTATTTATAACCATGAAATAAAAAAATTAATTTTTTTTAATCCAACTAATAAAAATACTTACAAAATTTTTAGTAATCCAAGTTTATTTTAAACCCTTTTTCTTCTTTATGACTTGTATTTTTTTTTTGTTTTTTTTTTTTTTTTTTTTTTTTTTTTTTTTTTTTTTTTTTTTTTTTTTTATATTTTTTTTTTTTTTAGAAATTTTAAAAATGATTTCTGACAATAAAACGATCACTTATTCAACGATTGTAAAATTTTTTCATCGTAAAAAAGAAAAAAGAAAAAAAAAGTATAGGTATTGAATTTTGTATGACCGAAAAGTTACATAAGAAACAATAAATTATCCTAGGATCAACTTTTATTTATGCTGTATCGCTTATAGAGGCACCAATATATAATATAAACAATAAAACCTTCACCTATAGAGAACATGGAATATGACACATAAGTCGTTATTCCTCGTCATCACCGATATGTGTGTTTACCTATGCCATACCATCACAGCTAAAATGTATGTGACAAGGAGGATAAAATCAGCTACGTCGATACCGTTTTTATGAATGTCCAGCAATGAAAATACTACCATGTCATCTTACCCAATGACCATTCTAATTTTCAATATTCTGATATTAATAATTAAGGTTTATAAGAAATTCGTAAATTTGAAAACTGGCAACATAGGCTGAATACGTAGCACGTTTGTACTTATTTTGTAAAGTAAAATGAAATGATTTTGTATTTAAAGGTTTGATTACAAAGTTACAAATTATTTTAAAATAATAAAATATTCTTCATTACTATTGTCACTTTTTATTGTATAAGTAAATATCAAATGATTTTAATTAAAAGATTATACTTGCCTTCCTGTTTTTCAATTTCTTATCACCTATAAGTTGAAGTAAAGAAATATATTTATGACTAACTTAGGAAAAATTTGAGATTTTTACATTAAATTGTGAAAAAATCAATCCACTTCACTAAAAAAAATAGTACAACGTGCATATCGTAAATAAATCAAACATACGAATTTCTCAAATACCTTAGAGTAAGTATTAATATTTTCAAAAAAGTATAGCAGATACAAAAATACCTACCGCGGCTACTTACGTACGGTAGTTAACACAAAGCTTAGAAGTATTTAATCGTAAAATGAGCTTGTAAGTCGTAATTGACTCGCGAGGACAGAGTGAACTTGGACTATTCGGTGGAAAGATGTATAGTCTTCATTTCTTTCAACCTCCAAAGACCTTATTATTTCAATTTACCTGGTGCGCCTTTTTTATTTCGATTATTTTTACTTACGATCTTATTGAGCGCATGATTTTTTTTTGATAAATTTACTGATTTTACTTTTTCTTATAGACATTTACCGTTCCCGCAACAATAACACTCAAGTTCTTTCACGACAAAATTTTCAAACGTGCATGCTCATAAAAAACTTCTACAGTATAGAGAATTAGTATTCTATATCGAAATTGATGGAATATGAGGTACACCAGGTTTACAATAATTAAAAGGGCTCACATTCCTTACTTTTTTTATTAAAAAAGAAAGAAAAGGCATTGAAATTAGTAAATTAAAGAATAATTTGATTGATCATTTGAGAATGTTTCAAAAATGTTAAATATTTAATATTTTAATATTTATGTTTAATATTTTAAATGTTCGTTTATTAATTTGTTTAATAATTT
>JAPYZB010002804.1:0-11321 GCA_030522745.1 Eupelmus kiefferi
AGAGAGAGAGACAGAGATGAGATACAGATAGATGTATAGAGGGCTTTACGGGTAAGGAGTGTATAAACGTGGGGGGCAAAAACTTGCCTCTTTATGCGCTGCAACTTCGGAGAACGGAGAGCCGTCCGCTGAGGGAAAAGTGTCCTTCGGGGGGGAGCTGGACGGGAGGCGCACGCGTTACAGTAGCTGCGGTGCGCGCGGCGCGAAAATTTTTGCCGAATGTTTTTTCTCGACGATGACAGAAAGACCGAAGAGAGAAAGAGAGAGAATCAGAGAGAGCTAGAGGAGGACGCACGCTTTTGGAAAAGAGATCCTCCCCACCCCCGGACGACCAGCGAGTATATCGCTCTGCTGCTGCTCTATACCCGTGAGCTCGAGGCAAAGCCGAGCCTGCTCCGACGCTTCTTTTTATTATCTATGTCTCAAAAGTCGACTTGACATTTTTCGAATCAAGTTCTTTGGGTTTGGCAGGATTCTTTTTTTTTTTTTTGTGATGGCAAAGGATTATTTGGCTGCGAGTGCTGGTTTTGGAAAATCGAAAACATTTTCTTGAGCTGATGGTCTAGTCAAAGTACTTGCAGATAAAGTTGAATTTTAATTTTAAATTTTTAAAGAAAGTAACTTAATTGATAAATTAAAATGAATTTTTCAAGTGTAAAGATATCATTATAACGTAAAATGTTCTAGCTTCATAAAAGCTTTAAGAACATACAGGAAAAGAATGAAAAATAATTGTTTAAGATTTAATGAATGTGCATTGATATTTTGTCAATCTACTATTGCACTTTATTCTTTTTTCTTTATCTTTTTTTTTGTCTTTTTTTGGTTGACGAAAGTACAATTATTAAAATATAAATAAAAATTTTATTCATCATGTTAAATCTCATTTTAGTTCCATTTTCTGCCACTGCATTTAATTTTATAACCATTCTATGGCGCCACTTTGTTTTCGAATACTTTAATTTGTTTTAGTTCAATTTCTCACCACTATATTTTATTTCTCATAATATCGTGGCACCACTTGTGGCTCAACATGATGAATAAAATATTCAGAGCCCAATAGTACCAGGCAAGGAAGCAGAATAATTATATCCACTCTTTAATCAATGGAAGCTGACATTGAGGAAGAAAGTAATGCAAAGCTTTACAAAGTAATGACTTTAAACGTTATAAACAAAACTTATTTATTTAATAATACTTTCATCTAACCCATTTTATTTAAAAACAGCAGCACTTCAGTATCAATGCTTTCTTGCCCACACTTTTCATAAGCAAATTGTAAAGTTTTCTTTTACATTAATATAAATATGTTAAAATTATACGATAATAGCAAATAGTATAAATCAGTACCAAAATTGATTTCGATACACTTAAGTTAACAATGATGCACACCTTTTATACAAATGGCAGTGAATTCAAAACTTTAAGGCTATATATAAGTATTTAATTATACCTAAATCAATTATGCAAAATTCCTATTATGCCAAAATTTACCCTAATTTACTTAACGTTTTTTTAAATAATATGTCGATGCAAACTTTATAAAAAAAAATTCAAAAATATTCTTTGCGAAATAAATTGTAATTATATATCATTTTTAAGCAATTTAAAATATTACTAAATATAAGAATCCAATTCAATTCAAAGTCCTTTATAAAAATCATGTTTTTTAAGTTTCGTTTCTTCTTATATCAATAATAATTTTAATTATTTTACTATTATTTCGCTGAATGTTGAAAACAGTTATGATTTATGTTTATCAAAAGTTGAAATATTTTCCAAAAATCTAATTTTTGGAAATATAGCCTATTGATTCACTGTTAAAACGCACTCTTAAAGTGCTGTATGTTTAAAAAATTTCTCTAAAAATGTAAGCTTTTTAGTGCATTTTAGAAATAAATATATTAAAATTCAGTAAATCAATAACCAATAATTCTAGTAATAATACTAGTAAACTATATATATATATATATATTTATAAAAAAAGTATTTTAGATACTTTAAATTAAAATAAACAAAATATGAAACAAAACTGAGACATAAAATGAACCAGTTTAGACTTTTAGAGAAATTTTCTTAATTTCATTAACATTTACGGCTCGTTTCTTAACAGTAAGCAGAAATTCTGCCAAATACTGCGACGCGTCAACTGATACATACGAAAAAGTATCATTATTAAAAGTCTTTAATTGAACAAAATTCAATCCCCGGTTTCTTCTTTAGCTATGGATGATTGGGTATTCTTATCCTTACTATCGGCATATTCGTTCAAGCTAAGTGAGTGCTTGGCTTTTAAGTCAGTCTTAAAGTTTCCTCTTTGGGTAGTGGTATCATCATGGAACGACTGTTCTACCAATACTCCACTCCCATTTCCAGTCTTAATATTTGTGCTAGTATTATTTAGGGAATTCTTTGAATGTACCTCGTTAAAATGTTTGTACAACATGAATGATGTAGCAAATTCCATTTCACATCCTGTTATTTTGCACCTGAAACATTGAAATTAATTAACAAATTTATTAAATAATTAAATTTATTGTTAAATTTAATAATTAGTATCGTTTTAAATACAAGCTAAATAAAATTAAAATGATATTTTAGTTTATGTTCAGAGAATAGATAAGTTAATCACTTTTTTTAAAAATTAGAATTTTTGTAAGCTACTAATAGCCAATATATATGTCATAATTCAATTTTTTAATTTTACCTATAAACCTCTGTACTTTTTGCTATAGAAGCTGGTGGTTTTGCATTAGCATGAGTTTCCTGATAATGCTTCCATAAAGTTGTGACATTACTCAGTTGTGCTCCACACCCAGGCATTTTACAGCTGAAAAAAATACATTAAAAATATAAATAACTTTGATAGTAAGTTGACTTTTCAATAAAGCATGGTTACTTTTACTCACAGAAAAAATGTAATACTGGGTTTTCCTTGTTTAGGTTTCTGTGATTTTGTAGAATTGGCATTGTTCATAACATTTGCCATTAACTTGTGGCTATCCTGGTGATGTCGATAATGTGATATGTACTTGTATGTCTTTCCACAACCGTTTATTTCACATTTATATGGTTCTTGTTTACTTCTAGACATCCTCTGTTTTTTTGGAGTATATTCCTCATCATCAGAACAATTAGTCTTAGTTTCACTGATAGTTTCTTCTGACTTTACAGTATCTCGCTGAAATCCATTCCTAAAGACTTTTTCCATGTTTCCTAATTCTATCCTATGCTCTTGATTAGGATTTTTCGTTAAAGAAACATCGTTATTTATGAAAACTGTATTGTTTACATCTTGAGAGCTATCAATTTGCACATTTTCACTGTTACATATTGGTGATCTAGCTTCATACTTAACAAAGAAGTTTTCTTTTGTTATAAGTAAGTCTTTATTTTTAGGAAACTTAGCACCGACTCTATTTAATGTTTCATTATTTTTTGAATAGTCATTATGACTTAATGCTGCTCTGAGTTTCGATTGTTCCATTGAATATTCTTCTTTTGGTTGAGTTTTTGAACTTCCAATTCTATTTTCTTCCTTAATATTATATTCACCCTGTTTGATACTAACAGTCTCGTTACTTGTAGAATATTCGTTTGTTCTTACAAGTCCACTATCAGCAATTTCTTTAACAGTAGTTCGAACATTATCAAAACTGCCTCCTTCTTCGTTAATCTTATTAATATCTTCATTTATAACATTCTCTGGTCCTTCAAAGCAGATGATTTCTGGTTCGGTTGGAATTGTTGGAAGATGCCTATGACAGGTTTCTATGTGTTCGTCTAGAACTTCATTACTGGCATGTACAGTACTACAACTAGAATATGGACAAACAAATATATTCATTTCATCATTATGCCATTCTTGGTAATGCCTCCACATACTCCCAGGATCTGGCACTTCTTCTCCACATCCTGGTTCTCTGCAACTGTAAAATAATTATTTTTTATAAAATAATCTATTGATAAATGCTTGTAAAAGGCAAAAATGAGACTTACATAAATCTAATTTTTAAAGCTTCCAAAGCTTCATGAGTTTTGTATTCGTCCACATTGGTAAATATTTTACCACATCCCTGTTGTTTACAAACGTAAACCTCCTAAAAAACAAAAAAGAATGTATAAGATTATTTGTTTATTTAACAAGACACGAAATTCAAAATAATATTAATTAGCCAAGATACCCAAAAAAGAATGTTTGAATAATTATATTATTTAGATTTTAAATAAACATTTACTTGAGACATAATAAATTATTCTACACATGATGGACAATTTAAACTAAAAATAAGAAAGCGGTAAAGAAAAAAGTATAGCAGTCAAATTTCCCAAGTTCTCAAAACACGCAAGACTCGGCAAGTCGAGGCTTTATCTGGCACTGATAAGAGAAAGTCCGTATCAGAATCTCGCACCTTCGGCTCGTTCTCAAATTTTCCAAAAAGCCCGCTACTAGGTCAACAAGAGCGCCCTTCAATCCGGAAAATCCAACCTCGCCATCTCGCCGCGAAAAGCGGAAAAGCCATCGTTGGGCTCACGTCGACAAGTCAAACAATGAGAGAGAAGGAGCCTACGCGGGGACAGCTGCACGCTGCGCGGGGTTAAAGGCCTCGGGAGCGAGCAAAGCCGTCCTCCTCCCAAAAATCCCCCCACGAGCCTCCCACCGACGAATCCTCCCCCGTCGTGCATCCAGGCCTCCTCCGGGCCTCCCTCCCGAAAAAATGCCCGTCAACTGGCCTGGCTAATCGTCGCGAAAAGCGCAGGCAGTTTGTTTTGGATTAGAGGTCATTGAACCCGTGGCAGCCCAATGGCAGGACGCCGTGGCGGCGCGCACGCAGCTCTACTACTCTCTCTCGTTTCTAAAGCTACTACTACACACAGAGAGGGCTGCCCTTTCTCTTGGAAAAACGAAAGCAGCAGCAGAGAGAGCATTGGAGGCAGGTTTTACCTTCTTGGGCGCTATCTCCTCGATGGTTCGATTCCTCGAGACGAACCTAATGACGCTGACCTCGGTGGGCCTGTCCGCGGCGCAGGTCTCCGAGGACTCGGTGCCCTGGCCCATCCTGCTCTCTCTTCTATCAATTCTCCGCGCGATCCAGCTAGCAGCGCAGTAGAGAGACGAGGCGTTTGGCAGGCAGAGTGTCTCGTCGCTCACTGACCGAGGCAAAGGACGACGGATGTAGCAGCGCTCCCTAACCCCCCCGGATTCTCTTTCTCTCTCTCTCTCTCTCTCACTCGCTCGCTCGCGCTCTACTGCTCTCTCTCTCTGCGCGCCGCGCGTATATACGGTCGACGACGTTTCGCTGTGTAAGGGGGGAGAGACGAGTGAGAGAGCGAGCTGCGCGAGTGAGATAGCTGCAAAACCGCGCGTGCGGCCGTCGACGTTGCGCGCTACGCTCGCTCTCTCGGCTAGTGTGCGTGCTTAGCCGAGCTGTGTAGGGCTCTGTACGTGTGTGTACAGAGTGAGAGCTCTCTACTGCAGCGTTAGAGAGGAAGAGAGAGGAGAGAGCGCGCGCGGCGCGCAGGCAGCAGCACGAAAATTACGTAGCACGCGCGTGGGCTTTTTTTGGGAGAGAGAAAGAGAGAAGAGAGAGAGAGAGAGAGAAGGGGGAGAGCTGGCTCTGGTAGAGAGAGGTCGAGGTCTTTGTCAACGATTCTTCGCTGAGCTCGCGCGCGCGCGCGCGCGCGTTGCGTTCTGGATTTTTTTCCTGATGCGCGTAGTAAGAGCGGCTTGGGATAGGTTCGTTTGGGACGAGAGGGAGACGGAGAGATAGAGTCGGACGAGATGTTGCTCCGAGTTATCTCGGATCCGAAGTCCTGGGAGATGGACTTTTATTGGGAGATGTTTTCGGACTTTTTCGAGCAGATGCTCTGTTTTTGGGGCTTTCATGGATTTCATTGTTGCTTCTTTGTCAGGCTATTCTTTTGGGTTTTTTGAAAATTAACGTTTTCTATTTAAAGGGGTAACCGAGTTGAAATCTAACACTCATTGATCATTTAGGCATTAAATTCAAATGTAATTCTGACAATTACTCTGAATTATACGCTTTTTACTTGTTAAAAATTTAGAAAACTTAAACGTTAAACTAAAAGCTCAGAAACTGTACAGGAGTCGACTTATTCTCTTCTACTCCTTTCATTTTCAGATTAATTGATTGTAATAACAAAAAATTATTTTAAAGCAATGGACATTTTTATTTTATTATCAAAGCATTTTAATTATTCTATTATTTAATTCTTTTACTGCTATATAGATAAATCTATTTTTCGCAATTTAATTAAAATTAACAATTTTATATTTAAATGTATAGGATCGGAAAAAAAACGGATAAATGAAAGCAATTAAAACAATTTAGGCTACAATGCACTTGTTGGAAAAAGTTGGGAAGTAATTGTCCAAAAGTAAACTTATACATTTAAAGTCAGTGCGATTTCTCTATTAAATAACATTATTCCGCTTACACTCTGAATTTTATATGAAAGAGCCACCCAAAAACGGTATAAAGACGACTTTAAAGAAAATAGATTGTAGAAAATACTTTGGGAAGCCAAAGATCCGTAGTCTACCTATGTAGGCGTATAGTAATTATATCTTTTGTTGAATATAAATGTGTGATTTTTGTAAAGCATTAATATTGTTTTTGAATTTAGGTTTTTTTTTATTTTTATGTAATATATCTAACTTATTTAGATAGTATTTTGACTTGTTTTAAAAGAAAAAAATCTTTTTCATCTTTATTAACTTACTTATTAAAAAATTATTTAAAAAAGAACACTGACCCAGGGTACACGATTATTGATCCTTAAATTTGCAATTTAGGTACACAAGCTATTAGCAATTCCATTTCGCTTAATAAAAAATGCGGCGAGTGGTGCTTCAGCAACAAAAATATTCTCTTTGTTCACATTTTTCTCCCCTTGCATTGAGTTGTATATCCGCGTATATATACACCTACCCCGGATCTCTCCCCCAAAAGTTCGTGACCTTTGATTGCACACGCACGTGAACACGCCTCGCTCCCTTTGAGGAGGCTTTCTCGAAGATTCTTTTGTTACGTCGTAACAACCAAGTCAAAAACACGAAGACTGATCGTGCCATAATTTCCGATTTTTGCAAAAATTTCATCTTCTTACTTCAACGTTGTCGAATGTTATAAATATAAACGATATTACGATTCTTCATTGTGACAGAATATTGAAGTTTTCCTGTTCGCTTATTTATCTCTAATGTACATTAATGTTTTAGTCAAATACAAAAGTATTTAAAATTATAAAAAAGTGCGCGACAGATTGAGATAAATAATTTAAGAGTTCATTGCTATTTTATACCTGGCAGAACTCTATACATATTTTTAAAATAATATCGATTTTACAAAATAAAATGCACTGCGATATCAATATTTGAATTTAGACAATTTTACAATTTATATTTAGATTGTTGTTTAATCTTTGATTCAGTTTTTATATAAAAACATAAGTAATGGCATTTCATATTTTTTTCTTTAGTTTATTAAAAATATCATCTTCAATAGAATAGAAATGATAAATTGTTTAAATAAATAATTTTTTAATTACGCTGTAATCTGAGCTTTTTATCTACAAAAGAATTCAGATGAGCATAAAATATTAAAAAAGTATTTAAAAAACAATATCGACATATTAAACTAGTGAGTGCCCCTTCGCAAATTCCTATTCCACGAATCATATTTTCTAAATTATTCGTCAAACTGTCTGTATTCAACAAAAATTCGAGGTGTCTCCCAAGCTCAACGTGAAGGTACCCCTATATTCTTGCCGAGTATATGAGTAGGAGAGCTATGATCCCTTCAGCCGGCTTCTAAGACAGGGGGTATGAAGGGGGCTGCTGCCGCCCCTTATTGTCCCTCCCGACCCTCCCTTCCTCGAAGCCCTGCATATTTTAACATTATTTGAGCGAGGTTTTAGCCAAAGACTTATCTTGTCTTCCCAAGAATTACGATGTTTATTTAAATTAATACGTTATTAATTTAAAGCGCCGTCCGATTCGATTTCGACAAGATTTAAAGGGACATGAATTATCTACCGTGTAGTTATACCCATTTCAAATTGCCTATTTGATTAAAATATATCTGCAGCTTATGCTAAGTACTCTACGTAGGAAAATTTTGTTGATTTTTCTTCATAAATTTGCTTTGACGGCTTTCAAGATTTCTGTTATTTCAAAAGATTTGTAAAAATTTATTATTTTTTTCTGATTTCTGATATACTAATTTTTTAAGAAAATAATCGTAAAAATCTTAATACTAGTCAATACAGTATAAATCTAAGAAAACAGTTGACAATTATTTTATAAATTCAATAACAAACGCAAACACCTCGAAATTTTCCCATCTTACCGTAAAACGATAAAATCAACCATCCCAGCCAATAAAATCCGATCCCACAAAAACCTCCATCTCCCTCGTCCCACATCCTTTAACCCAAACTGCCAGAGCCATCCTCTCAACCTCCAAAACTCTCCCCTCTCTCCCGCCCACTCACGAAATTTTTTGCCCCGCTGTCGGTGCACTCGCACTCTCCGAGCTGCACCTTACCGGCATCGCACCATAGAGCGAAAAAAGGCTCGTCCTACCTGGGAGCTCGACCCCCAGATGTCGCCAGGTGTCCGCTGCAAGGAGTCCAGATGGCGCCAGGATCGAGCGTCGCACGGCGCGCGCGGAGCTGTTGCAGGCTCCTCTCGCCAGGAGCCGACTGCGAGCGAGCGAAACGAGCGATTCGAAATCGAGCCACCGGCCGCCGGTCAGTCGCGTTTCGGCGTGTAGTGTGCGTTGACGAGTTGTGTGCGTGCAGCAGGCGCAGCAGCAGCAGCATCAGTGCACAAGGACTTTGCCGTATACATACCGCTACCCTTGCGCGAGACGCTCACCAGACTCGTTATTCTCTCTCCACATCCACTCGCAGGAGCGCGCACACTCCAGTGCAGTCTCTCTCTCTCGCTGCGAGCCGAGTGCTTAATTTTTTTTTCCGTTTCTCGGGTGCATCAGTAGTACAGTGCGTCGCTGGTACACTATAAGTATATACCTACATATAAGAAGGACGAGAGGAGAGAGGCCGGCTTCGAGGCAGCTCACAGGTGAGTCTCGTGTTCTTTTCTACTACTTGTACACTATGCCTTGGATATATTCCGATTTGTTATTTTTCGCAAAGAGAAGCGAGTCCTATATAGAGAGCGCCGGGGCCGCTTGTTGTTTCGAAAGAGAGGGCAATCCTTTATTACGAAGAAGCGCGCAGAAGCCATAACTTCGTGGAAGCGCCGAGTGAGAGAGAGAAAGGGAGCGAAGCCTTTCAGAGGAGAATATAACGTATTTTTTTAGCGAAAGACGCGCTCTCTCTCTCTCTTTCTCTCTCGCGCGCCCGCCGTTTTCTTCTCTCCCTCTATATACGCGCGCGCGTCCGCGTCGCGCGCACAAAGCCCTCGTCTCGAGGATGTAACGAGCTCGCCGGAGAGAACCTTTTCTCTCTCTCTTTCTCTTTCAAGCGTGCGGAATGGTAGAACTGTATAAAAACGATCGTAACGCGCGCCGCGTCGTCCTCTCTCTCTCTTTCTCTATCTGACTGTTTGTTTACGTATACCGATATATACAACGCCGCGCAGAATCGCATCCTTTTCTGCGTACTTAGGCGCGAGCCGGAACGCAGGACCCGAATATATAGTTTTTCAACAGAGTCCGGGTCTCTCGTTACCAGAGAGCCTGAAAAAGGATTGCGGGTGTATGATTACGGCCGGCCCCCGTCCCCCTTAATTGGCCGAATTTGGCCGTATTGGGTGACTTTGGCCGTTGGGCCCCGATATGAAATGACAGCCGCTCTTGCCGCTAAAAAATGTCGCAGCGTCTCTCTTCTCTCGTACCTATATACAAGTATACATATACCTACCTATAAACGCGCAGCAGCCTTGGAGAGCTCTCTTCTCTCTCTATGCTCTTCTTTGTGCGTTGCTTTGCTCTCTCTCTCTCTCCCCCTTGGCTCGCTGCTCTGCTGCTCGGGACTTAGAGAGAGATAGGGGATCACTCTCCCCGCGTTTCGCGCATGTATACCTGCGCGCGCGCAAGCGGCCTCGGGGCCCTCCAATATATACGTATATACCCTGACCTCGCAACCATGCGCGCCCGCTCAAGGGACAAAAACGGAATTAAAGGCCCGGATTTTTCGGAAAAAGGTTCGCGCGCCTAAGTATACCTGCACCGAAGGTGGTACTCACCTAGCGCGTCGGTCTTAGGAGGGCAATATAACGGTACAGGTATATAAGCGCACTTTCCGCGGAGGCTTGTACGTTTATAAGTATCTTAAGGAGATGGCCGGCCGACCAGCCGGCTAATTAAGAGGAGGCGGCTGGTGGACTGCCGATGTGCCTCTAAGGAGAAGAAGCGTCCCGACGCACAAACCGCCCCCCGGCAGACGTAAACCGATCGATCGCACCACGCTCTGTATGTGTGCCTCTGCGCGTGTGTGTGTGTATATATACGCACGCACGCATTTTGCGTTTTCGCTCTCTTCTTTTTTCTTCTTTCATTTAGCGCGTTTGTAACCGAGAGCTCGCGCGTGCCGAATTGCACCCACTATATACATACATACGCGCGGCGGATTATTGCTTTGAAAGGGTTGGAGCGGGGAAAAAAAATTTTTTGCGTCCGGTACTTTTTCATCGGGGATGCGATAACTTTTTCGAGAGTGCACTGCGCGGGGGTGGAGAATTTTCAGGGCGGGACGTTACGGTTGACTCGTTTTCGTTGAAAAGCCAGGGCAGAGCCAGCACGTGGGCATTATCCTGTTGTGCTTTGATGAAAATTACGGTGCTCAGGGGCTGATTGATCCGCACGATTCCCAAGAAGAGAGAATTTCTCGGATGTTGATTGCAGCCGTCTCTCGCGTACTTACTCATACGCCGCGCGTGAGTCAAGCGTTTATTAACTAGGCGAACGATTCGCGCCGAATTTGTCATTGGCGCGTTTTCTTAGTCATCGAGCGTCGATCCTAATTAAATATCTAGCGTTAAAGTATAGCCCGGTTCTGATTCACTCTTGTAAAATTCTTATTTTTTGATCGTGATGTTAATTATGCCCCTTTTTGTCATCTCGGCGCGGCTCCCGTTGGAAAAGCGCATTTACGAGTTCATTAAGCGCGAGCGCGCTACTAAAGTATATCGTTCGGCTCGTTAAAAAATTTTAATGAAAGCGCGTGATCCACTTCTGCGTGCATCTACATACGTTCCTCATTAAAGTTTTATTGAGTTTGCATTTTCATTGACAAGTGCGTCTCGGCGCTTTCTTCGCTCGGCTTTCTCT
>JAPYZB010002805.1:0-12271 GCA_030522745.1 Eupelmus kiefferi
AATGCTTGGTGACAGCAATAGATCATTGATTTTCTAAGAATTTTCTACCGTTGAACTCGGAGTAATACCACAAGTTGAAAACGATATCTGCGGTCTAATTCACGGTTATTATTACGTTTCTGACCTCTATGGATCGTCTATACGGGAAAATGTATAGACGATCGAAGGTAATGCTATAGCCACGTCTCTTCCCCGTTCTACAGATAATTCGAATTTGAAACGTCTGTGCCATAGCTTTAGCAAGAGAGCTTTGTGAAATATGTATTCGTTTCATCAGTGATATTTGAAATCATTAAATCTGCTTTTATTCAAGCATTTGAAGTGATAAATTTGAAGTAATTCATTTAAAGTGTTATTTGAATGACGAAAAAGTAATATTTTGTTGCAGAAAGATAAAAAAATTTGAGATGTAATAAAAAAATAACGAGCTGCGAAGCCAAAAAGCGCCCTTGAAATGGCTATCGGCGAGATATCGATGATGCTCCGCAAGGTGTGCTGATAAGAGAAAAAGGCGAGCGATAAAAATATAATGAATAACGCGAACGCGAACTACGCTGTAGGACGCGTACGAACTACCTATAAAAAATATATGTTTACGAGCGCGAGAACGAGAAATTCTATATAGAGGCAGGAAAATGATTACCTTCTATGGCAGGGGTCGCCGATAACTGCAACGAATTCTTCGTGCTCTCTGCCTCTATCCAAAAAGCCGGTTTTGTTGAAATCATGGAAGTTGGGCGAAAATCTTTTGGTCGAATTCAATTGGACGCACGTTGCGTACGCATCCTCGGTGCGTTTCATTAAAATCTCATTGAGCTTGCAGCACTTGCTCACCACGGGCTGGTCGATGTACTCGTGGGGAATTAAAGTGAAGTTCTGAAACAGATAATTTTTTGGTTCGCGGTTATGAAATATGTTGAAAGTTCTTTTTTTTTGATATCATGATATTGTCATAATTTCTGTAACTATAGCAGTATTATGAAGAAACGTATATGTATTCTTTTATTCATAATTCTTTATTGATAAAAGCTATACACCATTTTTATTTTAAAATTATTTTATAAGCTAAATATAAAGGTAAAACAAAAATATTTATTTTGTATTCGGAATAAATTTTGTGAGAATATTTACTTGTCAAATTTTGCAGATGCTTCTAGTTTCTCAGTTAGAAAATATAATCAAAAAATATATATGGATATATTTTTATAATATAAAAAAATTCTTATGAATAAATAGAACGTATGATATATTTTTTGAAGGTATGTTATTAAAAATGCTATTTCTTTAGCCATTCTATTATTATCGTAGAAAATTTTGATTATTTTCAATTCGGAAATATTCCGAAATTTGAAATTAGTTTATATGGGCCAGTTGATGTATTTCTTTCAAAATATTTTTCATAAAATATTCAAAATAGAAACTTTCAAAAAACACTTGAATTTTAAAATTATAATTGTTTAAAATTTCAGGTCTCATTAAAAAAAAGTCCTTGCATATATAATGAAACCTTTGGTACTATTATATATTTTCTTTACATCACAAAAAAGCCTTAGAGTAAAAGTTAGTACTGATAATGTCAGGCAGCAAAAAATAAATGGTAGTGTATGGCTTCAAAATTTATTCGGGAAGTAGAAAAAGTACGGGCTTTTGTCAGACGATATGTGCAGTATATATTAGATCATAAAATGAATTTATTGTCCATGAAATTTTTAGAGGTAAGATATTTTCTAAATGGGTCAACTTAAAAATTGAACATTCAAATAATGTTTCGGTTCGAGAAGACAAAAATTTTATGCATTTTAATATGAAATTTAATGAAATTCTTTTAAATAAAGCATTTTTGCTTTTATATTTGACGAAAAATGTACATATTCCAATATTAAAAAATTAAATGCAAAATTAAGAGCACGAAATAAAGAAAAAAATATAATCGCAGAATTTTACTTTGATACACGTATTAGTTCAGTTTTTAATTTTAATTTTCCTTAAAAATTATAGTGTACAATTTTTGTCCCTAATGTTTATATTTAAAATCTTATGTACTAATATTAAAAGACTTTATTTGGAAAAATATTACGACCTCGGTCTGTATACAGATAAAAATGAATTGCTTTTTAACAGTTAGGTACGCCAGATGTTGTGTCCTTTTGAACGTTTCTATTAATTGATAAATTGAGGTTTATCATTGCTTGCAATATTTTCCAATTGTTAGATTTCAACATTTAATCAGATATGCCCAAGAATTACTGAAGCGAATATCAACTTGGAACTCTAGTCTTTATTATTAATTCCCAATTATTATAATTACAGAAAACGTGTTTGCTAGTTTAAGAAACGTATTTCGAGAACTGTCTTAAAATACTTGTAAAAACCAAGTAACATTTCAAAGAATAGTTATATTTCTTTGTTTTTTATTTTCAAGTTATTATTTTAATTTTTTACTAAGTATGAAATATGAAGCCTTCTAGTTGAAGTTGTTAACTCAAAGTTCCTCTCTACGGAGAGCTAATTCGCTTCTGCATTGTGCAACTTCCTGAAATCATATAAAGGCTAGTAGGCAACTGTTCTGCAAATAGTACTTTGAACCAAATTTTTGATTCCTAGAACTAACTTCTAATCTCACTTGTTACTTAATGTCAGCTTTGTTATTTGCTAATGAATTAAAAATAACTTTATTAACGTTATCAAAAATTTTTAAAATTTTTATTTTTTAAGTTTATAAAATATTTTACAAAGCAGTCTGTACTTTCTCTTTGTTGTACTTATAAATATTTACATGTTTCATGAGTTATTTCTTATTTACATATTAGATTTTTTCTTATAAAAAATAAATTCTGAGAAATTCTATAGTATGCATAAAGGCAGATCTTACTGAAATAAACAATTCAATTGTAAATACGACAGACTAGAAACACTCGATGAAAGGTGCTCAGTAAGTACTTACATAGAGCCTTCTTCACTTGAAAGCTACTGCATAATTTTTATTTTTAATATTATATTTCAAGAAGAATAGTCTTTATTACAACGGTTTTTTTATTGTTTTAACGCATTTTTATTTACTATTGCAGAAAAAAATTATAATTTATTTTTTATTTTTTCCATGTTGTACATTCGTTACTTTATGGTTTGTTGTATTTAGTTATCGAAGAACGACAGTTTTCAAGCTTCCGCTTTTTTTCATGAATATTAAACATTTCGCAATTATCAGTTTCTTTATGCAACTTTATCTCCATTATCGAACACTTCAACTTGCAGAAGTTTGCTTACCTATTAGCGTTTGAAATCGCGGTGAGATTTATTCGTACTACTACATCATTATGACGATAATTGAGAAATCGCGTGAATTTCGAAGATAAGTGAAAAATTATAAGATTAAATAAAAGACTTTCTCATTTTTTATGTAGATGATTAATTATAGATATTTTTCATAGATAACTGCTAATTATTTAGAAATAATTGAATCAATTCAAAAGTTCAAATCTGCTTCTAAACCAGAGTGTAGGATTACGCAATTAATTTTCAACTTTTAATAACAACACGTTCATATATTTTCTTAAAAATTAAAAACTATATGAAAAATTGGATTTCCACGTTCTGTATAAAAAAGAAGGCTTTTTAAATGAAAATTTTTTAATAAAATATAATTTCTTATTATTAAAATATTTTTTGTATATCTGAATTTTAATATTTAAAATAATTTGTACAGATTTATTATTAAAAAGTTAAAAAAATTTGAGTGTAAAGAACCGAATTAAAAGCAAAACAATTTCAGGAATGTATTCACTTAATCAAAGTAAAACTAACAATGTACGAGAAGAGCATCCAAGTATCCCAACAAGCTCTATTATTAACTTGTACATGCTCGTTTACTACGGTTTAATAAGGAAAGAATCACTGAAGAAGAGCCCAATCACAGGCATTCCACAATTCTTTTTAACTTAAGCCTTCTTTGATGAAGAGTAAATTATTTTGTATTTCATTATAAAATTTAATTAATTGTACATAGTAAAATAATAAAAAGATTTTCACTATATATTTTATATAACACGCTGTATAGAGCATAGTTTAAGTTATTAGTTTTCAGCTTATAATTATTTATAAAAATATAAAAAATTTTTAATTAATATCAATCGATTACGACTTTTATAAGAATATTTAATCTACACCCCATAATTTACTGCAAATGTCCCATGCAACCTAATTTTTTCAGGCTAATTAACAAAATTCCAACCACTAATTAATTTGAGGGTTTGGCCATCCACATTCAAATTGTAAACAGCGTCATGACGTAAATTTATTGGTAGCTTCCAGCCGTCCGCATGTTATGTCATGCATCGTCGTATAAACTCGCTCCTACGAAAATCAATATACCGCCTAAGCTTATGTCTTTTACTATTTTTACTCCCACATATTGATAACACGTACCTAGACACTCTTCACAATAAGTAATAAGCTATACACATTACTATATATTTCGCGCCAACATGATCTATACCTTCAACGAACGTCTTATCTGACAAACTGCACTTCAGTTCCCAAGCAAAATAAGAATAAAACGCGGCGATCGCGATAAACCTACCCGACATATCGACCCGACGCAAGTAAGAAAAAAATTACAACAATGTCCCAAGACAGTATCGCAATTACGCAATTAATCATCTAGAAGCAGCGCTGATTTAGCCCCGCCTGAGCGTATCTTCCCGTATTATCGGCTATTATCTTTTCCGTCGAGATTTCGATAGCTGCTCGGCATTCCCGATACTCGTCTTCAAGCTGGAATATTTGCGCGTCTCCGGGATCACGATGAGATTGAAGGAAAGAAGGAGAGAGAAAAAGGGAGCCGAGGCTACTGTATAAAGCGAGCGTGGAACGCAAGAGATTCCGGGAATGAACTCGGCGCACGAATGACCGAATCAATATTAGCGGCGTACTCTAAAAATATTACCGCGGAGGAATACCTCGCCTCTCCGCGCTACTATAAACTCACGTGCACTTCATGTAAATAATGAAGCTAAAAATAGCCGGGTTAGCCGTGAATTTGTAGGCGCGAGTCGAATTACTTTTTTTTAATGCGGTAATTTTTATTGGAGGAGCTTTTGTGCAAGAAAGCTTCTTGAATTTTAATAAGGGGCTTTGATTTTCCGAGTAGCGGAGCGAGAAAATTCCAAAAGGAAAAGTGAGTTTCCTGTATAAATTATGTTGTATATGTTTATTTGTCCGGAGCGGCAAGAATTTTGTGCGTCAACAAGCAACGCAGCGCTACGTCATGTAGATTACAACATTAACGATAAAGAAATAAAAGAAAATTCTGTCGACTCTCTGTTAACACCTCGTTAAAATACAAATATTTGAGAAAAAATCTGGGCTCGAATTACCTTCCGCTCTCAGCTTATCTTACCGACATTTTTTCTGACACTATGATTGATATTCGAAACATTGTAGAAGTCCGGATTTATAGTAATCATATCTAATCTACAAGCCTTGCTTTATTGAAATCAATATATTTTCGGCAGCACGATGTAACCTCCAAATTCAGGTAATAAAAATTTTGTAAGTTAAAACGAAGAAAAAATTGTTTTTCTCTCAAGAAAAAGTGAAAAAAATTTCGATCCGCCAAAAACCTGTTTGTAAATACACGCAGTGTACACAAATATTTAGTGCGAAAGAATCTGGCTCAACACGTGCTGCCTCGCGTATAAAACAATCACGAGATAGCCGCAGAATAGCTTCACCTTACACACAGCCAAACTCAAAACTTTCCTCAAACTACGCCATAGCATCCCTTGATCGATCGCCACTCAACCCTCCACGCTTCCATTACCAAAAAGCATCATACCACCAGCGCATAACGAAAAGCCTAAAAATAACCCAAAGGAAACAACATCAACCTGCAGGCATTGTTATCACTTACACTAATGTCATGAATCGTGGGAGCGCTGGTATCCGGCTCCTCAAGCACAGCCGAGTTCCCGAGGCAGCAGGCGAAGGATGCCAGCAAGAAGATCGGGCAGAAGGCGCCTCTCGATGGGCCCCACATAGCTCGTCTGATGCGTGCCGCGCGTCGATCGCGATTCTTATCCTCGTTTAACCGGCTCCCTCTCTTCCTCTTCACCTTCTCTCCTGCGTGTATACGAAATCTCGATATGCGTGTGTATATATCGGCTATTCGGTGGGCCTTTCCAGTGGGAATCCCGGCATCGCGTCGGGATTTTGTTGCCTCTTTTTCTCGCCGTATCGCGGAATCCTTCAATTCACGCTCGTTTTCTCGGCCCGCTGTTTTTTGCCTCAAGTGTCATGGGCGCCGAGATGGGACCGAGAATCGGCTCGGCGAGTAGAAAGGCGATGATCGTTTTGGGGACTAGGTAGGACTCGGCATCCTCGAGTTTGGTCCACGTGTCATTATGCTCCTCTTCCGCTTGCTTTCTCTTCACCTTTTTATCATGCTCGAATACTGTAATCCAAGTATAGCGGCGCGAAATTCAATTTGTCTTCCCGCGAGTGCCACTCGTTGCTATAGCGACAAAAATGCGTTTACCGGCAGACAATTTCCGCACTCTTGATTTTCTACTTCGAATCTCCGAGGAACATCATTCCGACGTTCCTCTCCTCTTTTTATTTATATTTTTCGAGCCAACTTCCTCGTCTTCGGAGGGAAAACAGCGCGCTAGAGCATCCGTCTTCTTTCCTGTTTCAATCACCTGCGCGCGACGTAACGCAGACGCGTGCTGTACGCCTCCGCCCACGCGCGCACCGGCCTTTTCTTATCAGAGCCCGCGCGCGCGGCACGCGATATATTTTTTTTACTCCCCAGCCGTGTCCACTGCACAAAAGAAAGCCGGCGAATTCCAGCTCTCCGGGCTCGGCGTAAATCAGCCGAAAGAACAGCGATAACAGAACCTGCGTAAATCGCCTCACGTGTGTGTATAGCACTGCACTTTGGATATATACACTGTCACAGGCACACTGGGACACACAGACACAGACACAGACACACACAGGCGCGATCGCGGTGCAGACCGATCGGCGGTCGCGGGCGCACTGGCTCCTTCTTCGCGACTCCTTCGACTTTATTATCGCTCGCTCGCTCGGGGCCGCCTAGCGCGCCGAGCGAGCTATAATACGCGAGAGCGCACCGCCAAGTGTGTATGAGTGAGTGTATGCGTGTTGGTGCCATTAGGAGCTGCCGGGATATTAGGAACGGAGTGAGGAAGTCAGCGCGGCTGGAATCGCGTGAGCCGCCGATTTTTCAGAAATCTCGTGCGAACAGGACGTTTTCGTCGTCTGGCTAAGCTTTCCGGGAAGTGTGTGCGGAGGTGGGAAACTCGGTCGGGAAAATTGGAAGGTCGATTTTTTTTTGGAGATGGTGGGAGGTGAGGATTTTCTTTGGGACTAATTAAGGTGGGATGCTTTATTTATGAGGAGTGTGAGAAGAGTTTTGTTTGCCGAGAAAAATGTGTAACGAGGTTAAGCTGTTGCGGCTGTAACGATCGGAATGGACAGGCTGTGTTACGTTTCTTTTGTTGTCTTTTTGCCGAGTAATTGTAAATGATCGTTCTTAATACTAGAGATGAGTGACTAATGTATTCTAGATGCTTTCGAAGGGAATACCCAATATCCCTATTAGAATATTGCTTAGTATGGAGAAGCCATTAGTTTCTTCGCTTTTATTGGCTTTATCTCAGGCATTATCGTGAGGATTTCTTAATACTATACTAAAATGCTAAAATTTATTTTTTAAGGCGATTAAAATTTACATATTACGAGGATTTATTATTTACCACAGTTGTTATTGTTTTGCTTTTCGTAAGGAAAATCTAGATTTTCATCATTTACGCAAATATGAATATTTCATGTTAATAATTAAAAAAAAATTTTAATGACAGTATTAAATTAAGAAATCTTTGGTTCATTGGTTATAAAGCAAAATAAAAAGGAACATTGTACAAAAGTTGAAATTCGACATGATATATAATTTAACGTAGTAGTTACAGAACGGATATGGTAAGACACGCTAGAATCGACATTTTCAATTTTCCATCTTGTAAAAACTTTTTCTTTTATTAAATTGAATATTTTTTTAAAAGATGATTAAAGGTTTAGTTCGTTTTCTCAAAAAATAAGAAAATACATATGTCGAGATTTTATTACTTCTTCAAATGATTTTGTATGTATAATTTAGAATTTTGTCGATAACCATAAATGTTTTTTACGACTACTTAATGTGCGCCTTAATTAAGGTGGAATGTTTGTATTCATGAACTAGAATAAACCCGTGGTGGTTTATTTTTGACGAGTTGTTCGAGATTCGTGTAGGTGGATCGATAGGCTCTCTGTACATATTTAAGCACCGGGACATGAGTCACGAGCTTTTAGCCCTGTTACAGAGATATCGATTTCAAGAACTGAGGCAAGAAAATCCAAATTTGAAAAAACTTTTTCAACGGTATTGAGTTCAACTTAAATAAATAAAATTATATAAAAGAACTTATATTTGGTATATTGGTATTAAAGTTTGTATAAAGTTATAGCATCAAATATCATAAACAACGTCAAATATATAAAAAATAAAGAAAATTTAAGTTTTGAAAAAGAAAATTGCGTATCATGCTTATCAACAACAGTGTCCTATCTATATTATCAGCATCAATATGAGAAATACGTATTCAGTGCGCTTACGCTTGAGCAAATAAAGGAAACGCAATTTTATCCAAAGTACTGACATTTTTATACCTGCAACGAGTTTGTTTTAATTTAATAATTGTTTAAAATATTTTTATTACATACTTATTATAAGTGGCATTTACAAAATATCATTAGGACATTATTCCACATTACTAAAGGACTATAGAATCTAAAAGGAATAATAAGAATAAAAATTATATGATTAGATTTAATAACAATGAAGCAATGGAAAAAGTTATGGGAAAATACTATAAATGTAATAATAATTAATAATTAGTTATATAAGAAATAAAGTGATAATATTTTATCTTTCAAAATTGTAAGTATGCGATAATTATTATCTTTTAAAAAAATCGAGCTGAATGTAATTTTATAAATCAGTTTTTCGTGAGTCGAAACTAATTTATTCAAATTTTTATATAATTTTACAGAAACTTTAACAAAATAACGAAACTTTAGGATATGCCTTTAGGTGCCAAAAATAAACTAAACCATAGCTATATGGTCTAACGCTTCAGATAATTCAAGATACGGACATTTGTAGTCCTATTTTGAGGAAAATGTAAAAAAAAGTTCTCCTTAAGTTGTGACTAATTTAGTCTAAAAATGTCCTAAATAAATTTCCAATAGCTAATATTAAAGTAGAGAAATCTAGCTTCAATTTCCCGTCTCCAGAATATAGAATTAGTAATTAGAACCAAAGTTATGCTTGTTTAAAATTGAGCAATAAAAATTCACTTAACTATAAAATTCTGCAGGTTAGAATTTACATGATTTTCGGTACATTTATATTGCTTAATTAAACACGCATAACTTTGGTTCTCTACTTTGATATTAGTTATCGGACATTTAATTATGACGTTTTTAGACTAAATTAGTCACAATTCGAGGAAAACTTCTATTTTTACATTTTTCGCAAAATAAGATTGCCAACGTCCGTAACTTCAGTTTCCTGAAGATTTAGGTAGACCGTATAACTACGGTTTCGTTTATTTTTCGGCACCTAAAAACATATCCCAAAGTTTCATTAAGATCTGAAATCCAAAGGTGTGACACTCTCCTGGTAAACCATTTTTGTTTCGTTTTTTCTTGTTATTATTAAAGCTTGTTATGATTTTTTTAATAGTCTTATTACGTTAGCTTCGTTCAAGTTTAAAAAAAAATTAACCCAGAACTAATAATAAGAAAATACTTAAAAATGCAAAAGGAAAAAACGAAATTTCTTTTTATCTAGTTTTGTTTTCGTAGGATCCCTTGCCATTAAAACAAATAAACGGTTGATTGATTAAATTTTTGTTTCTTTTGCTGTGTTAAAAATAATGTAATAAATATTAAAATAATAGTGCAATATAAAATAAAGATTCGATTTATGAATAACAAACTGTTTTAAATAAAGGATCTGAAATACTTTATTCAAAAGAAAGAAAAGGCATGGAATGAAATCTTTAAAATAACTAATGTTTTCAAAGGAAAAAAATTAATATGCCATTAGCATTATTCTGCTGTATTTTATAAATTCTTGACTTTTCAGAGTTATCGTTTTGCTTACATTTATTCGAGATTATTCAGAATATCTAAATAAATGATAACTTACGTCTTTCTATATGTCAGATGTCTGATTAGAGGTAAAGTTCTATTGAGATTATACAGTGTACCTCTGCTATGTAATTGTCTAATCTGGGTTCTCTTGATCAAGGCTTGATTAGACCTTTGAGGTCTCACGATAAGATAAATTAAATTTATTCCCAATCGTTACTGAATACAAGTGCTCTAATTGTGTTACTATGTCGTAAAACACAAACGCTGTGTTTAAAAATAAATAACTTCCATTATTTTAATGGTAAAAAGAAATAAATGTTATTTTTCAGAAAAATCGATAAAGTTATATTTTGATGAGCTTTCTAGTTTTTACATCCTTATAGATATAAACCGTATCAAAAATACATCAATATTTATATTATATTAATTTTAAAAGTTTACGTAAATCAAAATGATTTTTCGTATATGTAAAATATAGGCAATACTAATGATCTCCCCAAAGAAAACGAGGAATCGTCAATCGAATATTATAGGGTTTTACACAAGGAAGTTTTCCTCAATTTCTCTATATTCGAAAGTTGCTTGTACAAGTATGCGCGGATGTTTTTCACCAATTGCTTTTTCACACCCGCACACGTCGCTATAATCAGCCTCATGGAGAATTGACGTCACGAAGAAATACGCATTGCGTCGGGTGTTTGAACCATTAAGAAGCCGTTAACTCAGAGTACGAGAGCGCTGGATTTCTCGGAAACAGTAATTCTTTAAAAATTATTCGTCCTTTTTTTTCGCCGATCTCTGCGTTGATGTTCCAAATTGCTCTGGACGTCATTCTATCAATATTCCCCAGATCTCGGTAAAGCTTGTTTAGAAGGATGAGTCAAATTGTTTTGCTGGACCTAAAAATAAGCTCTCGACGCCCGAGATTTACGGTGCTCCAGAAAAGTGCGCACATTACGATGATTTTCATACGTAGTATATTATGACTTGGGATATTTTGAAGTTTTTATGATTGTAATAAGTACCGTAATTAAGATATTTATATGAGTATTATAGTAGTGATTATACTGCCGCCTTAAAAAGAATATTATGTCTCTACAAAGAATATTATGTCTCTACACAAGAAAAGCATTGTATTTACAATATTTTTCATTTGAATGATAGTACTTTTTTGTTATCATTTTTCTATGTCGGTAGGTTTCTTAATTTACGTGATTTTTATTCTTGTTTTTCGATGTAAATCATCGTACCTAGTTTTTTTACTCTGTGCATATGTTGGCAATTTATGAGTATAAAAATGCTGTTTAGTAGCAAAAAACTTTTGACTCACAGAAAGGTTAAAATTTAAAAATTTTATAGTCGTTGACGATTATTAGTCATTGTAATAGGAATTCTTTTCTAACAAATTGCACTGTTCATTTTTATACAATGTGACTTCGATGTCAAATTATGAAAGACTGATAATATAAAAAAGAATGAACAATTAATAAAAGATATAAATATACTTATTTGAACTAGTATTAATATCGTGGTAAACCGGGAACGAGTGGCTGGTAACATAAAAATTATGGTTACAGTAAAAATTGTAGTGATTCACTATGAAGATTATAGCGATTACCTATAAATTTTTATAACAGCCTATAATTTTTAAATTAACCGCAACTCGTCCCTGATTTTCCATGATATTTCTTTAATTTGATCCGAAAAATTGTCTTCATTCAGAAAAATTTTTTTTAAATTACAATGAACTGTCATTTTTTTACATGTGAAAAAAATGATAACATGTTACGAATAGTAAAAATTTATAAAAATTTTCTTCTAATATTAAATTTTTGTAAAATAAAATAAAATACATATTACTGTTTCAGATTTAAAAAAAAATTTGTTTATAAGTAAACAATAGTTAGAATGCTTATTTTTTTCTAAAAAATTCTAAAGATCAATTTAAATGTTTGAACAATCTGATTGTATGTATACATGCAAATATTCGAGAGGTGTTTGAATTGTATTTGTGGCATCACGTAATAGGGGATCTTCAAACATCCTTTTT
>JAPYZB010002806.1:0-18558 GCA_030522745.1 Eupelmus kiefferi
GCAAAAAAAAAAAAAACAATCAAGAAGAAAGAGCGATGAAAAAAAAGGGAAAAAAATATGAGAGAGAGAGAGAGAGAGAAAAAGAAGCCGGTGCTCGCTTGTTGCAGGTTTCCCTGAGGTTCTTCCCGCGCGGCAACCTGCGCCTGCTGCTCACCTCGCCGATGGGTACAACGTCGACTCTGCTGTTCGAGCGGCCCCGCGACGTCCTCAACTCCAACTTCGACGACTGGCCATTCCTCAGCGTGCACTTCTGGGGCGAGAAGGCCGAGGGCAGATGGACACTCCAGGTGATCAACGCCGGCAGTCGGCACGTCAACTCACCAGGCAAGTCAGCCGATCTATTCTTCATTTATGTCTTTATTATACTTTGTTTGCTGTTCGTTTTGTCTTTTTGTTCATCTCTTTTAGCGGTCAGTCTGCGACTGTGTAATTTGTTTTAAGTAGACACGTGGCTCGCTTTGTGTGGGATTCCGGATGGTATTTTCTACAGCGGAATTCAATTCCGATTGCAGCGCGCGGCGGCGGCGTACGCGGAAAATTCATGCCGAGCGGCCCCCGTAATTACTTCCGCGCCGCGACGCGCGGGCAAACTTTGAACTTTGTCGGATAATTTTCGAAAACGCGGCGCTCTTTTAAAACTTTTGCCGGGCGGGAATCGCCGGGATTTTATTAAAATTCAAGGGAGCAGGCACGCCAGTCGCAATAATTTATCAAATATGTATGTTTCGGCGCGATTTACCGGGAAAAGACTTGTAAAAAATCAAATCGATCCGCGGCGAGGCTCGTTTTTATGCGCGCCGAACAATCCTTTCTCTTGCCATGCATTTAACATTGACAGGAGGGGTTGCCTCTCTCTCTCTCTCGACGTTATTTGAGAGTGGGGACTAGCTCCTCTATTTGAAAGCTAGAAAAATCGGGCGCTCTCGCAGTCGATTGCCCCGCGTGTGCAGAGCTTCCCGGGCTTCATTCTAAATTGAACACGGGAACATTGAAATTCGAATAAAGTGCCGGGGCTATATTGCTGGTCAATCAGCGGCTTTGGTTACCGATACTAATCATTCGCACTTTTTACTTTTTTTTTCCTATTGTTTTGGGATTATTAACGCTGGGGGATATATCGGGGCGAAGTTTTGGATTTGCGAAATTATGAAGGCTTTCGGGTAAACCCGATTCGAGTTTGTTTCGTAACTGTGTGGCCTGGTTTTAAGTTTCAAGTTTATTTGGTTATTTGTCGAATGGAGATTGAATTTTAAAAAGAGAAAATAGGCCTTACCCGTATATGTATCTAAAATTAATGTAATTATGGAAATAACTTCGTTATCTGTAATAAATTACTTCAAAATGATGTAAATTTGAAGTAATTGTAACGAATTTACGAAGTATTTCTTCGATTGCATTGCATATTAAGCTACTTTACTGAAATGGATTAACGTTAAATGATAAAACATAATATTTAGTAAAAATTTCCATTCCAAGCTTCAAGATTTAATATTGAGCTTTCGAAAATTTATTTCGTTTAACTTTCATTATTCTTTACAAAAGAGATTTCATATTCACGTTATAATCACAAAAACTGAAACAAAGATTTCTGCCCAGGCCAGCGGTAATTTCTCAGGTAAAAAATATCATCTGGAATCGTCTAGACTTTTATACTGTTATTTGCCTTTTTTATACTGTATGCTGTAAACTGTTTTTTATTGCTTAAACGTTTGCATTTGTTTTGAATCTTTCACTTTTTACTATACATTCGTACAGCTCTACCTCGAGTTAGAAAGTAGCGCATAATGAAATTTGTTTGCATGAATTTGTTTTAGCATTGATCTGTATAGCGTCTCTCATGTTTCATTGATATTTGCCGTCCTGCTCGCATCGCGAAGGCTGCAGCGTTGTTTTCTTATGTTTCGAGCTTTAATTACTAAAAGGCAGTTAAGTTGTGCTTTCTCACTCGCGCGCGGGTGCGCGGGCGGGCGCAATATTTTCATCATTATTGTTGAAAGCCTTTTAGTAAAGAGAGAACTCGCCCGGGCAAAGTAAGGTTCTTATATAGCTATCGCGGCAAAGTTGTAATTTGTAAGACTGCCGTCTTGAGTTTGTACTCATTTCCTTTATTCCGAAGTTCAGTTCGCTCACTTTGCTTTAATTTTCGATTAAAATGAAAATATAACGCGAGCTAGATGGAGTTTGGAAAGTTTAGTGGCGTGCAATGATCACTCAAATTATTCTCTAATTTAACGTATTATCAGTTCTTCATTACAGACTTTGGGGGCCCTCCCCCCACCCACGCACACCACCCGGGAGAACGCAACTTCCCCGCGACAGGCGCAGATACCTCCTTCTCCCGTACCTTCTTCTTTATCATACAGTCGGCGAAAAATCGATAATCGACATCGCGGCTCGCGGAAAAACGAGCGCCAGCAGTAGTCTACGTGCTGTAGCACTTAACCATATAGCCTGAGAGGGCCCGCTCGGTAAACGCACTTCCGCTCGCGGGCGCGTAATTAGTGCGCGCGCGCGCGCGATCTCGATAATTTCAACTATCGGGCCGTTTAGCTCGCTCGTTCTATCCTCGCTCTATCTCTCACTCGGCACGAGGCGCGGATAAGACTTTTCCCTGGCGTAATTAATACGATAGGCGCGATGCATCGCGGAACTATCAAAACAAGCGTAATTAATGAAACAGTCGGACGCGCGCTACAGCGCCAAGGGCAAAGCCTCGCGTAATTGTCCGCGTTCTCGCGCGTTATGTGAGCCCCGTAAGCTGCTCCCTCTCTCTCTCTCTCTCTCTCTCTCTCTCTCTCTCTCTGTGTGTATGTTGTAGAGAGGGAGAGAGTGAGAGCTAACTGCTCGGGCGCGCTGAGCGCGTTGTTCGCACGAATCCTCCCGCGGGTGAGCTTAAAAACGCTCGCGGCGGCTGCAACGCGCGCGTGCTCGGCAAACGAGATATACATCCTCGGCTCATCCGCGACGCGCTAATGCAGTTACTACTACCCGCTACCACCTCTCTCGCTCTTTTAGCATCGATTTTTCGCACAAACCAACGGCTCTGTATTCGAGCGTTTTGCCAAGATTTTTCCTCCGCTCCTCTCGGTCTCGATCATTTCCATGATGCTCCAATTACTTCTGCTACATGGATTTCGCCTCTTCTCACTTTTCATGCGATTCCCGGGCTCGCTTTGTGTGCATGTGCTCGCGAGCGATACATTTTGCGCTAGATAACATCGTTTTGCGAGCGCGTAGATTTTGCCCTCTGTGTATAAATTATCGCCGGCCGAACGACTGCAAATGCAGCGGGATTTTTCGGGAACTGCACTATGCCGCCTCTGAATATTTCATGTAACGCTTTATGTTATACCGAGGCCGATATTAATCGACGGCTTTGGAATGCCCGCTGATTGCCTATACCCCTTCCCTCTCTATATACGCGCTCAGTCTCCGCCCTCTCAACTCTATATATGCGCGCATCTCTGTCTATGTGTATATACGCACGCTTAACCGCGCGTGCGCCGCGCAATTTCCAGGTTTCTTTCCTTTTTTTTTTTGAATTTTTTATGTTTTTTTTATCGTACAGCGAATCTCTGGCTCGGCGCGGCGCATAATAAATTAATGCATGTCCATGCGTGGATGCAACCGATCGCATCAAGCGTTATTAATTCCCCGCCAATTATTTGTTTTCAATTGCTCTGTCGGGCAGTGTATGCTCAAAAGGTGGCAAAGGCAAATTTACAAAATGATTTGTGGAAATCCGGAAAGCGCCGCGTTATACATCATTCATCGGCGTGTACACAAAGTTTTAACCGTAAAAATTATCGCTTCTGCACTCGGTTTCCGCGGATGTCTGTGTGTGTCTTTCTCTCTCTCTCTTTCCTCTGCGAATTTATACATAAGCTTGCTGTATATCATACGCCGCTTTTTTTTTCTTTAAAATAAAAAAAAAACTTACTAACACTAGTCTCACGGCTGACGGTAAATGGAAAATGCTTGTTCTCTTGTCAGCTTTAAGAGATTTAGAGATCTTAGTAGGAGGGCTCTGCGCACCTCTACTGTTTGCCTTTTATTATTTTAGAACGCGAGACGTCTGCCTGGATTCCGGCGCTTTTAATGTGACGCGAGTAAAACAATTATTTTAATGAACACAACTAGCTAATGCCGATTATTAATTTTGTCAGTACTGTAGAATTGGAATATCTATGCATAATTCAAACTCTCGGCTATTATTACAATATATATATATATGTTTACTTCGTGAAATCGTCAATGTTTCCAGAGATTGAATTCCATTCTGATTAGACAATACTGAATTCAATCAATCTTATATTGTTTAATTACAATCATAAATTTAATATCATGGTATGTACTATTCTAATTTTGAATTACCAAACGAAAGTATAAATTCAGGTCAAATACTCGCTGCATTGAAATTAATTTTCAAGTATCATCATTAATCAGAAATATGCATAAAATTTGCTAAAATAAAAACGATTAATTAACCTCCAAATTTCTCAAGTATGCTTAGCTGAGTTAAAGTAAAATTAGTATAAAATTAAAGATACAGAGTACTAAACTAATTCTCGTTCAATCATTATTTATTAATTAAATGTATGCTTTATACACGTAAAAATAATCCTCAATAATAGTTTATTACTTACTTTAAGCACTTAATCCACATTATTAATATTTTAATAACTTTAATTTAGTAGTTGAGGATTTGCAAATATCTCTTGTAAAATTCGACCGACAATTGATATTATTTTACCGCGTTAGATCCTCTGTGAACTCGATTTCAAAGCAAATCTTCTTATTTGCACATTAAAATTTCACAAAGTACATGTACCTTCGTAACTGCACTCAATTCGATTCAGTGATTTTGAAATAGTAATTTTGGAGCACTGGAATGTTAGTAAATTGAATTATTTAATGTATTATCACCCTTTACTGTGAAATAGATGGAAATTAATAGTTTCTACTAATTAGATTATACGATTTATTATTATCCTAATAATATGTTATAATGATGAAAGCTTTACTGTAAAAGAAGTATTTGTTCAAATTAAATTATTATTTACTGAACAAATTCTTACGCAAACTTTATTTTTTAAATGTAATAAAAATTTCATTTTATAAAATGAATGGATGTTTTCAGTCTAATTTAGTCTGTTTTACTATTTGTCTGTTATACTGTAGCCAAAGGGAAAATAGATCCATATGCTTTTTATTTAAAATTTAATTAATTACCCTAATTATTTTTTGTATTAGCTATTGCTGTTTAAATAATATTATTAAAGGAAACGTAATTAAGTGATATTAATTCTACTAATTACTTGTATAAAATTTAATAAAGGAGAACATTTTAATTGAATTTTTGATTAAAAGCAGATTTTTGTTTCTTGCATCACGTAGTTACGGCTGTTTGAATATTATTCGAGCTAAAAGGATATCCAATTCCTTACCATGCTCATTTAACTTAATATAATTTTACCTTCAACCTGGATATTAAATAACTTCAATAATTTGAATTCCCGTCACAGTTTCAAAATACGTAATTAATTTTCATTTTAAATTCTCAAATAATACGCATAAAATGCTTAGACCTAGATCCGATATAACATCATAGAATGCATAAAGCAAAGCGAAAGAAACAACTCGTCCCACGCCATAAAAATAAATCTTTCCTATTCTATATCCCCCTACACAATCAGTACAAAAATATAACCAACCAGCATGCTGCATGTTACTATCACGCTTCTTAAACAATCGGTGCATGGTGTATAAATAAATGTTAAATAACATATCCACCAAATACAATAACCCTCGAAACAAAGTAAAGACGTTCGCCCTGCGGGCTGGCCTGTTACAGGAATACTGAAGAAGTGGCAGCTGATCTTCTACGGGACGGCCTCGAACCCCATCAGAATCCGCACTCGTCAATACAATCCGGTACAGGCGCCTTCCGAGGCACAGTTCAGCTCTCTACATTACCCCGCTTACTATGATCGCGCGGCGCAGCAAGCCTCGGCCGCGGCTGCCGCGCCCGCCTTTTCGTATCCGAGCCCCGACTTCTTTTCTACCTCTGGCTTTCAGGCTTATCAGGGCCCGTACGCCGGTGCCGCGTCCAACGTCGAGGCCTCGATGGCGACGCTAGATGGCTCGTCGGGTCCACTAATGACTAACCGACTGCCCGGCGACGCAGCCGCCCAAGCCGATGGCTCGTCCCTCGACCCGACGAGGAGGATCCAGCTCCACGACTGCGATCCACAATGCGACGTCCAGGGCTGCTACGGCAAGGGCCCGACGCAGTGCGTCGCCTGCAAGAACTACCGCCTCGACAAGTCAGTCAATCGCTTAACCTATATGCATGTAATGATAACCTCCCACTTGCGCGTTTTTATGTAATGGTGACTTTACACCTGGCTCGATACTTCTTACCTACTTTCGATTTTTTTTTGCTTTTCCCTACGCTTTCTGGTCTGCGTAATCTATACTATTATCTGTTTCAATTATCTTTTGCGCTAAATAGTAAGCGCAATACGGTGTTAATGGTACGGATACATATTTTTACATATGTAGCCAGTAGAGTGGGCCGATGTGGTAAGACCGGCTTGTATGTTTAGCTAATGTCCGCATCGACCTTCACGGTTTCTCACGATTTATTTATAGAGAGATATGGAGATGTGAAATAATAAATCCAGTATGCTACTGCGCTATCTATAATTGTCGGATTCTGTTGAATTCATTAGTTGTTTTTATGTAACTCATGAAGAGTTCACGGTTGGTTTGTTAAATTCTTTATATTGTTTTATCGCAGATTTCAATGCTGTTTGCTTGTAAAAGAAGTATTGTAAAGTAAAATTAAAAATAAGTAGGGTAAAAATTATGAATTTCAACATTTTTTTTCTATCTTTTAAAAATATTTAGTTTATTCATTCTTTAAAATAATTATCAATAACCGAAACAAAAGTTTTAGCACATCGTAATATGTAAATCAAGATTATTTTAAAATTTTTGAAATCTTTAAAATTACAAGGCACTGCGAAACTGGAGTAATTAAATTTTACATTTCACATACAAAAAAATGTGATTTTTTGTTGTTTTTATTCAATCTAGTATAGATTACGTAAGTATTCGTATCCTGTAAATATACTAACATTAATATTAATAATTTTTTACTTTACAGTCATATACTAAATTAGTATCAAAGGTATATATCGAACAAGAAATATTTATTTTCAGTAAACTCTTATATTTCATTTAAAAGAATTGCAAAAAATTTTGAACAAAATTATAGCAAGCACCAAAAAATTCGCGTGTACCAGTAAAATTTTTAGAGCAACGAAATTCTGAAAAATTCATCATCGGAAAAACCCGCAGCTGAACAAAAATAACACGCAAATAAAATTACCAAAATTTAAATGTCACTTTTGACCCCAAACCGCAACCGCACCATCAAATAATAGTCAGAACGGACAGTCACACGAGTAACCCGATCTCATTCTCTATTTTTACCATTTAAAAGTCTTATCTCAAGCGCGTATAATTATGTCATTATCAGGCGTGATTTCGTGCTGTTTCCCGGTTAGATAATTCTCCGTTTAGACTGGGGAAACCGGAGTAAGGGGGGTGAGGGCACGTGTTAGCACGCATTACTCACACAAGGTGCTCGCGCGTTATACCGTCCCCCGCCGCGCGTTTCCCTCGTCCGCTCTCCGGCCTGTAAACAAAGGAGCTACGCTCGCGAGGCGAACGAGCGAGCGCGCGCACACGAGAGCAGTTGGCTCTTGATAAATCCCTGTTTCTTGGTTGAGGCTGGACTCTCGCCGAGCGCGAGGAGAGCCCCGGCTGCAGGGAATTATCGCGAAACTCCTGTACTGCTATAATGGACCTCGTATATATTCTTGCTGCATCAATTAAATTGCTTCCTACTTTTTTCTCTCTCTTACTCTCTTTTTTTAACTTTGTCGTAAAATTTGCAGATACATATTCAGCGTTGCGCTCGTATCGGGGTGGGATAATAGAAAAGAACTCGGAAGTAATTAGATAGACAAAGTAACTTCTGATTAAACAAGTTTTATTTCCTAATTGGAAAGTACGACCTACATTCATAAATAATTCATGGCTCTCGTTATTTAAAGTTACTCTATGATTATTTCGTACGTTTTGAATAGTATCAATGATTTAATTAGCGTTCTTTTAGTAAAATGTTGTTTTTTTTAGTACGTTATTACGGTTTTACTTTTTTAGAATTTATGAAAAATACTGTAGAGTGCTGTAAATTAATAAGTAAGCGAAACTGAGTAAGAGCTATTGCAAAATTACAATTATCTGAATTCCAATAATCGACGAACGGCAATGATAAAAATAAATCTGAAAGCTCTTCAACATAATTTAATTATCTTAATAAAAGGCTCGAAAAAATGTTTTTTCCAATTATAACTGTACAAACGTTGCATCTTTTATATAGATTTTAATTTGTTATATTGTTATTTTATTATTATACGTATATTATTTACAATTTTCAAAAAGAAGATAAAATGCAATAAAGCATACTTTTTTTATTTACTTTTAATTAATTACGTAAAATTTTTCAAATAAATAATATAATTAGTCAAGTTAATTTAAAAGCGATTTTTAAAAAATTCCGGGCGCAATATTCGTAAATTGATACTATCGGTGAAAACAAAGTATACAAGCTGGTCACCGGGTGAGAAAAGTCGAGGGAGAATAGCCGGCGGTCGAGAAAGGAAAGTGATATCCTCCTTTCCAGAGTATAGAGAGAGAGAAGAGAGAGAAAGAGGAGCAAGAGTCGCGTCCGAGGATATATAGTGGCCGAGCGCGTATATAAGAGAAGAGAGCGAGGAGGGGGGGGGGGGCGAGGATAGGGTCAGCGAGACGCGAAGAGTCATCTGTTGAACGTAGGATTGTTATAATGGTTGCAGCACGTGTGTAAGTCGATGCCCGCCACGGAGTTTCCCGAATCAGGGCGGCGTTTGCTGGCCCTGCCATGAATCCTGCGAAACTTGCGCGGGCGCCGGCCAGGACTCCTGTCTCTCCTGCGCCCCGGCCCACTTGCGAGTTACCGACTTGGCGGTCTGTCTTCAGCAGTGCCCCGAGGGCTACTACGAAAGTAAGTGATACAGTTACCAGAGAGAGAGAGAGAGTAAGAGCGAGTGAGAGAGCAAGCAAGCTCTCGAGAGTAAGAGAGCAGAGCACGCTAAGCGGCTACCTTTCCTCTGTGAAATTAATACCCCTAACCTGAGCGCCGAGCGCGCCGCCATCTAACCGACCGCACCCCCCTCGCTTTGTCTCTTTCTGCCGCCCCTCCCGTTCCTTCACCTTCCTCTCATCCACTCTTACCGCTCGCCCAGCCTTCCTGCCTGCGGATCCTCTTCGCCTCTTGACGAGATGCGTGCCTCTCTACTAAGCTATACTTTTAAGTGTCCCATCCTGTGTACAATTAATTATTCAAAGTAGACAAAACTCGTTTGTATTAGCGGCCCGTCGGGCACTTTCATCTTTTTTTTGCATCTTCAATGTTTCTGCTAATCAACCTTTCGCCTGCTCTTGACATTGATACTTTAATTACTTAGAGCTTAATTATTAGTAAATGGCTTTTATTTATGGATTTATCAGATGTTTTATAATTTGTATGTATTTTTTTGATTCGTATTCTGATTTGAATTTTTCAATTTTCTTTGTGCTTCAAAAATTTTAAAAATATCATCCGTTGAGAATTCCGTGATATCACAGTGTTGTGACAGCGTCTTTTCAGTTACTATACTTTGACGTCGCGAAGAAAGTTGAAGCATCTATATATAACATTATTAAAATTTAACTTTTTTAAAACCTTCAAACAGATTTTATCGATACCGTTAAAGAAAAACTTTTCATGTAAATATCTTATTGTCTACTTTGATGAACTTAATAACACGGATAATAAGAAATCGTTTCTCTTCATTCAAATAATAGAACTAAACGCGCACAAGTAGATACATGACGAGTCTAGCAAGCCGCGCGTGCGCTAGATTCGTATGCATCTGCATTCCTACACCTACGAATACGCCATGTTATTTCACAAAACTATGCTCGCCTACTTCTCGGCTTTCCATTCACCTAGAGTCAAATTTTTTGTTTTAAATTCATGAAATTCAGAGCCGCGTGCACGATAGTGCAGATTTCGATCGTTTATGTTTCGAGGGAAAATCTCCTATTCCTCGGGTATTCTTATGTCTGGCTGAATCTATAAGATATTTTTTTCAAATATAACTTCAATATAAAAAGCATTGAGTTTTGCTAAATAATTTGGCGCACGTGAAAAGGTTTTAAAAGGCCGCTTATAACCATTGGCAATATATTTAAACGATTTTATGCATCTGTAAAATAAAATACACTACACGTATGAATTTTCAGGCCGAAATTTCCGCACTTCCTCCTTTCAATATGCATTGCATTCTAAACTCTTTGCATTTTATTGTTGTAACGTTTTATTGTTCCTGTGTTCTTGCAAAATTTAAAATTTATTGCCGCTATAAAGTGTTGAGAAGACATCAAGCATCAATGCGTTGCATATTGTCGCTTTAGTTACGATTTATTTTTACATATTTTTTTTTATTGAAATGACACGAATATTGATATGCTATCAAAGTCAGTTTCAGTTATTGAAGATAATAAATTGTGGACAAAGCAAAAAATATTTTTTTTGCCTTACATATTTAAAAGATTGATTGACGCATTTTGTTGTTATTGTATTTAAAGAAAAAGATATAAAAACAATTTGTTTAAAATTTCAATAAATGCGAGAATATTATCGCAATAATTAAAATATAATTTTTTGATTTCAGAAATATAAAAAATTATTTAATCCATTAAAATCGAATGAGTCCTAGAAGACCCAATTCATTTAAACGCTGTAAAAATTGGAAATTTGATTATTTTATTTTCTTTTTTCTTTTAGAAAAAATTGGAAATAATTAATTGATCAATAAAAAAATTCGAGTAACAAATTTTGTTTCATCTACTAATTTAATTCCAACTGTTGGGTTTATTTGTTATGATCTATATTAAGAATATATATACTACAATATGGCTTTTAAAATTCATGCATATGCAGCATCTCACTTAAAAAATTCTAAAGGATTTTTTCGTGCCCACTATTAAACTTATAGTTTCCGGCATATTAAATGAAAAAAATGGAAATTCTTAATTTGGATCATTTAAAAGTAGACTGTAGGAAAATATAATCACTTTATTCTCAGTAAAAGGGTGGACGTATTAACGATAAAATTCATAATTATTCAATATCACTGAAAAATATTATTTAATATTCTGGGTATTTCGTATATATATGTGATTTCATTTATATTTCGTGGAAGTAGGTTTTGATCATTTCACTGAATTCCTGATCATTTATTTCAAGTTTTTTTTTAAGAATGAAATATTTATTTTTACCTGCAAATAAATACAATTTTATAATTTTTCATCAAGCATGCCGAAATTAATAATTTTTCGGTTATGATTCAATTCTTAACAAGATCAGAAATTCTATCCTAACCAGGAACCTTATTTTTCCCGGAACGTTATGATAAACGGTTTCGATTAATATAAAATATCAAGTTTCAGTATCGAAATCATAAAATAATAAGATATCAATAAAATGAAAACATTTATATTAATCTCGAGCAGTATACGCCATAATCGATCATTTATTTTAATATTTACAAATATTTGCTATTTTTAAAAACTTCAAATATGAGAATTCCATCAAATAAAGTTTGTTAATTTTAATTGGAAATTGATGAGCCCTTGTAGTAATTTTATTTTACAGATATTTATTTAAAACTTATTCGTTTGGAATAAAGAGATAAATCGAATTCCTCCCGCAGTATTTTTAATTATTACTCAACAATTAACAATATTTAAATGAATTTTTACCACCATCAACTCACAATCCGTCATGTAAATTCAGCAACGACCAACATAAAACCACGGCCCTGCAAACGATAAAAAAGTAGAAAAATAAAAAAAAATCATTGGTTATAAGCGTGCAAAGCACCTAAACGTATAAAATAAAAAAAAAGAAGCGCCTAGCCGGCGCGCGCGCGCGCGCAACGATCGGAAAAGTGAAACGGTAAGAGTGAAAAGGCCTCCGAGCATAAAGATTAAGAGTCGGCTCGGCGCGCTCGGCACGTGTGTGCGCGCGCTTGGGCGATTTACTTTCCAGACGCGGAGAACAGTACGTGCGTGCCGTGCGAGGCTAACTGCGCTAGCTGCTCCGACCGGCCGGACCACTGCACGAGCTGCGAGCATCACCTGGTCCTCCACGAGAGCAAGTGTTACGCCGCCTGTCCACTTTACACGTACGAGACCCAGGACTACAACTGCGTGCCCTGCCACCCCAGCTGCGAGACATGCAACGGCACAGCGGCTGATCAGTGCATCGGATGCCGATCTGGTCTTTTCTCTTACCGAGGTGAGTATACCAGCGAGCGCGAACGAGAGCGCAGAGAGTAGCCAGAGCCCCAGATGCGCGCGTCCACCAGCCAACGGGTTTGACGGCTTTCCAAGCCAGCCGCCGCCGCCGCACGTCGATACTCGCGCCGCAACTCGCTTACACAACCGCAAAAAGCTTTCTCGCTTTTCCTCTCCATTCCCCTCCCCTCTCCGCGCAGTCGGCGAGCGCGAGCGTCGACTCGAGGCTCTCTTTCGATCCTTCCACTTCTTGCGCGCACTGTTTTTCTTTTCTCTTCCTCCTTTTGGCCTCAGACTCGATACTCGCGCGCGCGCGGCCCGTCCAACAGTTTAACCCTTTCAGACTGACGTACAAGGATATATACTTTCAAAATTCATTGCAGCAAAGCGGATGAAAAAATCACGCTGCTTTACTGCGCTTTATATTGCTTTTCCAATAATTCTCTCTATTTAGCGGCCGTGCGGGAATAGCTTAGCCAAGTTAGATATTAATGGATCCATTTATTTGAAAATAGATAGAGAATTTCAGTTTTTAAATTTATGCTTATTTATACTCGGTACTCTGATGTTTAATTAAATGTAACTTTTTCTCCATTCAATTAACGAGTCAATGTCAAGTGTGACATTTTCTTTTGCTTTTTTGACAGCAAATTTTTCTGCGCGTATTACATTCATTTTGCTTATTTTTATTTTTTCGTCTTAAATTCGAATAACTGGAGCGTTATATAATATTACTGGTATTATAAAAACGAGTCACGCTTGCACTTTATATAAACGCGCTCATTTAAAAAAAATTATGAATCGCCAAAAAGTTACTTTTATTGACTTTGTACATATGCCCCCTTCGTTATATTTTCTTTACGCCGAAATATTTGTAAGAAGTTTTAACATGCTTTTTAGTTTTAAAAACATATTTTTATTTTACCAATTTTTAGGTCAATTTATGAGGCCAACATTTCAGATATTTAAAGTATATATACGTTTTATTTATAACCGCTGACTTTTATACAAAAAAAGTCACGTCCAAATAACATCACTCCTAGTTTTCTGCTCGTCTGCTAAAAGATTCTTTGTTCATTATTACAATTGCCTGCAGAAGCACAGTGTACTTTTTTGTTTATTTTGTTCCAAAAACTTTGTAATATGAAATACGGATTTATTAGCAATCAGCAAATGGAAGTGGAAAAAGCATCCTATTGCGTACGCATCCGGATTAAAATGAGCAACCAAGCTTTCTTTCCCAATTACTACTGGAAAAGAACATCTATCTATATGCAGGGAAAAGTTTCCTTCATAACTTTAAAACAATAGTCCATTCAAACTTACTGTGTAAATAAAAAAAATTATTTTTTTTCATTTAATTTAGTGAATATTGTTTTAGTTTTACTTTTTTAGTACAATTTTTTCATTTTAAATTTTTTAGAAGATTAAAAAACTTGTTATAACCTTGAATTTCTCTAGTTTTTAGTTTTATTGCATGAACTTTCATATTATATATATATACAACTGTTTCTAAAAATTTTACTATTGATTGCTTGAATACTACCAATCTCGTACAGAATTTCATGTTTTAACAATTACATTTGAGTAGTAAAGGTTATTTCTTTATTGTTTTAAATTTTTTATAAAATTTAACAAGTAATAAAATCAATTTAAATAATTGTTTATAATTATCACTTGCTAAATAACGTCATAAATGCCGTCACTTTACAAGATATTGTTAACTTTCAAAGAAGCGCAGATATATATTCGCTGCAATTTCGCAAGATTTAACGGGACGAAAGAACGCCGGAATCTCCGAAACTCCGCAAAGAATGAAAGGCTCCTCGGAAGTACAGAGGGAAAAATCGAAGCGCGCCGACTTATACGAGCCGCTAAGCTCGCCAGACAGCAGCATACATACCGATTCACTACGACGCGAGCATCCGCGCGTTAACCCGAATTTTTCCGCTTTACCTGAAAAATTTTCAATTTTTCAAAAACTCGCGCCCCCGGAAAATCTCCCCCAATCTCTTTACCCACCTCCCCAATCAAGCCCTGTCCCCCGGGATGCGCCAACTGCACCGCCTCCGGCTGCACCAGCTGCGAGTCAGGCTGGAGCCTGAACAAAAAGGGCCTCTGCGCCCCGGAGTCCCGCTCGCGCTGCGACAGCTCCGAGTTCTTCCAGGACGGCCACTGCAGGCCCTGCCACTCCACCTGCGAGAGCTGCGCAGGATCCACCGAGGAGTTCTGCATCACCTGTCAGAATCCCCTGCTGCTCCAGGGCAAGCGCTGCGTTGCCCAGTGCGATGTCGGATACTACTCGGAGCTGAGGAGCTCGAGGCCCGTCTGCGTGCCCTGTCTTCACACCTGCAAGAGCTGCGTGTCGAGGCTGAATTGCACGTCTTGCCAGGACGGTTTGCAGCTGCAGAGCGGAGAGTGCAGATCCTCCTGCGCCCACGGGTGAGTTTGGATGCTGTTGTTACGCTTGTTGGGGGGTTGGGATGCTGGGGTTGATGCAATATTCATTGATGGGGGTTTGGGTATGCGTAAGCTAGGGAAGTAAAATTGCGTTGTGGATTGTTGTTTATTGGTTTAGTGAGCTTTCGGATTGTCTGACGAGTGTGATTGATGTCGATTAAAAATTAAATAGCCTGCAGTGAAAAGAATAATGAAATTTGGGAGTTTAATGTACTGGCCTCGCTTGATAGTTCGTATTTTAAAAATGGTTATGAAAGACTTTTTTTATTCGAGTATTCTGCGTTATGTATGCGCAGTAATTATCTCGTGATTTGAATTTTAATTAAAAAATTTCAGGATTTTACTGTGACTGTAATCGCGTTAATTTGTTAGCAGCAAAGAAGTATTTTATTTTCATGTAACACAATAATAACGTAATAGCGATGACAACGTAATTTAATTATATAATTGATTGAATAACGCAGCGAAGAAGCGATTGTTCATTTAAAGTTTTTTTTGCATCAACTTCCTTGCTTGTATAAAATTAAAAGTAAAAAAACTGGCGCATCAACGATTCTTAAAATCATCAACTTTTCACGTAATACTGAATAACGTTTTTGGTAAAACGACTCTCGCATTTGAAAATGAATGTAAATATTATGATAAAAGAAGTTATTGTTAGCATAAGTCTTAAAATTGTTAATTTAAATTTGTGGAATTCTTAAGTTTTAAAATGAAGATTCAGAGTAGCTGTGCAATGAAAGACTTTTCTTTGCCGACTTAATAGCAGATTCCGTACTGAGGTATCATTACAGTAAAATTACTTTTCATCGCTATATATAGCAGTAGGTTATTTGGTTCATGCGATTCAATTAACGTTTTTGTGGTGTAACATGTGTCCCCTCTCCACCTATTCAGCTTAAGGTCATTCGCACTTGAGCGAAATTAGTGTCATTCCAGTCCGGTTTTGGTCGACTATCAGAGAAGATGGTTAATGTTTACTCGTTCGGGATTCTCCTTTTAAATGTAGACCGTTGAAATTCGAAGTAGTGAGGCCAAAATGTTCATTAGACATGTCCAACCTACATTTTCTCATTCACTGTCCTATCAATGAATGGTAAGCTATGTAAATTTATTCTGCTATTTAATTCAGTTTTTTTGATAAACTAATTAAAACGAGGTATTACAATGAACAATGAGTAATTCCACAATGATTAATAACGTAATAAAAGAGGCAGTCGTAAAATCTCTCAATGCTCAACAACTAAATTACAATGATTATATCAAAGAAATTTTCTGAAAGCTTAATTAAAACACTGTTAAACATTTGTTTTAAAACTGTATCAGCACGCTACTCAAATAAAAGAGCAGTTTTAAAATTCCACTTCCTAGCAACGACACGAACACAGTCAAACCATGTAAATCATGTCAAAAGTTTTACTTTGAACGAAACACGACTTTATATGCTTTTATAATTTATTCATTTACAGTGCGTTTTGACGTTGTTATTCCTAAGTTAATTATACTAAAACACGCTTCGAAATAATAATAGATGCATACTGCTTATTCAATTATGTGTTTTTAATTATTTCATTTTATACTTTTAATATGCATTATGAAATTTTTAATAAATAAATCGATATCAGTTAAAATTTTGCAACGATATTTTCAGCTTGAAAATATGCGCGATTACTTTCAATAAAATTTTACTAACGATCCATTATTTTTCGTCATATTTATTTATATTTTTATAACGGTACCTTTTTAATTTAATTTTTACTAGTATACTGAATTATTTTTACAAATTTTACGTTATCAATATTAAATAAGTTAATAATTATTATTTTAAAAGTTATTTATTAGTTGAATAATTAACATTGTTTCAAAAGCTTTAATACTGTAAATAATTGTTATTCCCGTATTGAAAATTTATTGAAGAAATTTTAACTTTTAAAGATTATTTTTTCTACTAATAATGAAATTCCTCGAAATTTCTATTTTTATAGTTTAGCTGGAGAGAGTATGTTGTCAGATCTCATACGTTATTCAAGATTCTAGTATGAATACTATCATACATATTTCATTTTTTTAATAAAATAACGTTTTCTATTCGAATTTCTCACACCATTTTATAAAAAAGGAATAATTTCTATTTTTATAATGTTTGAACTTTGAAAGACAACATTATATCGTCAAATCGCATCTCATGAATATTGCATTAACGCATACATAGTGACTATTTTTAAAACACAATAAAGAAAAAGTAAAGTTATTTAAAAGTGAGATAAACTTTTTTTCCCGAACGTTAAAAAGATACAGAGAAACAATTTTCTTTTGAAGAGCAAAGGCAAGAGCAAAGTATAAACAATCCTTATTTTCGTTCTAATACAGTGAAAAATGTTTTTAATACCATCGTCCTTAGTATCTTTTAAAGAGCACTCATAGAAATTGATCAGCTTATACGTGCACCAGTGGTTATAGCTTTAAGCGCGTACAAAGCTTGTTCGAGTGCTTTTTCTACCCATACTTTCGTGCATTGATTCTTTGCTCTTCCGTCTGACAGATTTTAATAAAAATTTTTCTCCTCTCTTCTAGTATTGTGCACAATTTCGATTCAATACTACCGGTTATTTTATTTTCTTTTACTGCGCCGCTTAGAGCGAAATAATAAAGATTTTCTTTGCCCGGCCGGCTAAAAATTGTGCGATTTTTTTCCATCGAAACAGGTATTACAGTGATAGAGGTCAGTGTGCCAAGTGCTATTTATCTTGCAAAACATGCTCGGGACCAAGAAGAGATCAGTGCGTGAGTTGTCCGAAAGGCTGGCAATTGGCTGCGGGCGAATGCCATCCCGAATGTCCGGAAGGCTACTTCAAAACAACGTACGGTTGTCAAAAATGCCACCATTACTGTCATACATGCAAAGGTAAAACTATTTTTATTTATTAACGAAAATTTAACTTGTAATTCAGATTAAATATTTTCAACAGCTACAAATTTATTCGTGATGTAGTAATTAGGTATTTAAAAGAAATTAAAAAATCACTTTGGGGAATTTGTGATTGAAATATTTTCTCCAGAGATACACTGTCAAGTGTAATGACGTGCTCCATATGTGTATGATCCATACGTCATTTTGAATGATTAAGTCTGACGGAAATTAAAGTTGCACAATGTAACGTTAAAAATAGCGGTGTGTCGATATTAAATTATAATTTTTTTAAAACTATATTCGAATTTCCTTGAAATAACTGAATAGCCAATTTTTCCGTATTTCCGCAATTATGTAGAAAACAACTATATCCGTTAATTAATTAGGTACTCAAATCATAATAAACACTTGATTTTGTAATAGATGACATAAAAATCCCTTTCGTACAATTTGACCATGTACGGATGTTGTGATTGAAGGTCATATTTCAAGGCCCCCCTTTCCCTTCTAAATTCCTTAAACCAATTACTCGAACGATTCAAAAGTACAGTCTTTCCAAGCACTGTGGCCAAACTTGATTACCTGGCCTTGCGAAAAATCTTGTAGATTGGCAATTAAAGTTGTTAAATATTATTTTACCCCTTAAATCGTTTACATTCAAAAGGATAAAACGATTTAGAGTGATTTAGAAATAATTAGTAAAATCTATTACTATAAAAATGTGCTGT